>JAGDYQ010000028.1:4241284-4427479 GCA_021962125.1 Bulinus truncatus
GCTATGAGACAATTTTGAAGAAGGTTATTACGATGTATATTGATAAGATGTGTCTATGATTTTTTTTTTTCACATTTTTAGTTTTGACATTTTGTCGTCAAGTTAGATTTGAATAATTTTTTTTGGAGGTTGTATTTTTGTTGTACATTATTGTTAATTTTGTAATAAAAAAAATTGCGTACTTTGTACGAATTTTTTTTTACCGAGAGGGAAAGGTGATGTAAGGACAGTGAAAATAGATAGATAGACATAGATAGATAGACAGTCATATTGTTAGATAGATAGACCGATATATTGAGTGATAGATTGATAGACAGATAATTAAGTAGACAAACGAATTGCACGGACAGTGAAAATAGGTCAGGACTGATGATTAATAGCAGCAGCGTGTAGAGTTAGGTGTTACGTAATTAGACAGGTGGGAAGAGAAGGCGGGGCGAAAAGGGACAGCGTTGGTCAGTTGTAGGGACGCGAAGATATAGAGGTCACCACAGAAAGAGACGGGGGCAGTGTAGGTTTTGGTTAAGTTTGAAGAAGGAGTTAATAAAGAAGTGTGTGGTTATTTTCGAAGAATTGATATTGTGAAGCTATAGTGTTGATTTAACTTTTGTTGAGTGCTTAGAGTAAATAAAGTGAAGTGATTGCTCATATTTAAATCAAATCGACTTGTCGTATTTATTAGAAGTATTTGTGATAAAGAAGTGTTGTTAACTTGTTTTAATTGTGTGTGAAATTAAATGAAGAAAGAAAGACACAATTGCCATCCCTGACACTAATTTTCACCATTTCCCTAGCTGCAGTTATTTCCACATGCGATGTAGATGTAAAAGTGTTAGAATTGTCAACCGAAGAAATTCGTTTTTTTTTTAACAAAAAAGCAGTATCGGGGTGAAAAACATTTTTTTAATTATGTCAAATAGGATTTTAAATGTCAAGTTAATGACATTTAAGGATAAAGTAAGATTGGTGTAAAAAAATGATCTTAATGTGAATTTATATCAGTTGAGGATAGGATAGATTTTAAAAGTAGATGTTTCGACAAAAACATGGCGTGATAACAAATGAAATACAGTATCACAGTGTAGGTGTACTTAAAATATGACAGCATACATGTCTACATTAAATATGGTATGACAGCATACATGTCTACATTAAATATAGTATGACAGCATACATGTCTACATTAAATATAGTATGACAGCATACATGTCTACATTAAATATAGTATGACAGCATACGTGCCTGCATTAAATATAGTATGACAGCATAATGTCTACATTAAATATAGTATGACAGCATACATGCCTACATTAAATATAGTATGACAGCATACGTGCCTGCATTAAATATAGTATGACAGCATACGTGCCTGCATTAAATATAGTATGACAGCATACGTGCCTGCATTAAATATGATATGACAATATACATTCACCTGGTAAATATAGTATGACATACGTGCCCTGCATTAAATATAGTATGGGCAGCATAATACATTAAATATAGTATGACAGCATACATGCCTACATTAAATATAGTATGACAGCATACGTGCCTGCATTAAATATAGTATGACAGCATACGTGCCTGCATTAAATATAGTATGACAGCATACGTGCCTACATTAAATATAGTATGACAGCATACGTGCCTGCATTAAATATAGTATGACAGCATACGTGCCTGCATTAAATATAGTATGAGGAAATGTGTACTTAAAATATAGTATGTGGATATGTGTACTTAAAATATCGCACTAGGATATGTGTACTTGAAATATAGTACGAGGATATGTGTACTTGAAGTATAATGCAACATGCGAGTGTATGTCATATTTCAACTGCATATTAAAGTATGTGTCATATTTCAACTGCATATTAAAGTAAATGTCATATTTCTCTGCCGGTACAGACTTTCCACGCCTAGAGACACTGAAACACATCCTGTACCCGGAAAAGCAAAATAATTATGGGAGGAAAATAGTAACGTTACGGCTGAGAGATAGAGAATAGATTAAAGGGGGGGGGGGGTTTGGGAGAGCTTCCACATGAGTTGAATAAGATGAAAGGACCACGGGGGCCCTCGTTACACACAGACATATGATTGACATCTTGACAATATTTTTTTTTTATTTCTGGAAGTGGTTTCTGCACGGAGCCCAAAGAATAAATAAACATGGTTTATAATTTTGAAGGAAACACATGAATAGACCGCTATCGACCTGTGACTTCTTTTTAGACGGACAACTCTAGCTTTCTTTTTTTTTACAATTGTGACCGGAAATTTCCGATACTGCGAATTCCAGGTAACTTATACTGTTGTATGATGTATATTTCATTCAAAATCGCATACAACCAGTGGTATTTTTATGGATATGCCAATTAGACTGCTGCCAATCACCTGAGCCTAAAGGCCCCGTGTTAAGTGACCATTTTATTCAATTCTGTTGGGTAGTAATCAAAAATGACATTAAACATAGTTTTACATTGTTTAAGTTTTGATTTTAAAAAATTGTGCTTTGCAAACAATAGTAAATATTACACAAATAAAAAATAAAAACATCTAAAGCACAATTATTTTAACAGATCTTAGAAAAGAAGAGTCTTGGAACAACTTAGTTACGTCCGGAATACATCTGCTTCTAGAGGCCACAAGTGGTCAGTTTTAATAACAGAATTTAAATTTATTTATTAATCTAACAAAACAACATCACGCTTTATTTAAAGTTTAAACAATCAACGATTTATCCGACTGGCGCCAATACACGTCAGTTGAAAGATGAAAATAAAGCGTCAGTGGCTTCTTAAAAAGAAGTTATGTTGAATTTCAAATTAAAAAAAAAAACAAAGATTTTAGCAGCAGATAAATAGTAATCGATGATGCCCATTTCAAAGACTATCCATGTCTCCGACCGGTGATGAAGCAAATTGTGCTGCTCCCTTACTTTGTCCTGCAAAAGGTTAAAAGAAACATTGACTTTTAAATGCTCGCGACAAGTGTTCATCTGATTGGGAGCTTTACGAGGGGTGAATGTGACATATCTACCACATAGAGAATGTGACATATCTACCACATAGACAATGTGACATATCAACCACGTAAAGAATGTGACATATCTACCACATAGAGAATGTGACATGTCTACCACATAGAGAATGTGACTTATCAACCACATAAAGAATTTGACATATCTACCACATAGACAATGTGACATATCTACCACATAGACAATGTGATATATCTACCCAAAAGAGATTTTTCATAAGGGCGTCATTTTCTGATAATTATTTTTTCCTCTCAAACAAACAGATGTTGAGACAAGGAACCGTAACTGGGTTGTTTATTCAAAACATAATTCTCCAACTTTTATTTATGTTCTCAGCTGTTTAGTCTTACAACAATAAAGTAAAATTGGTTCAAATTGATCACAGATTGATTTATTTAAAGACTTTAATAAGTTAAAATTATGCAGTTACGAATGTAACTATATTTAATATGTATTAGTTCATTCAAACATTCTGTTTGATATGTATTAGTTCATCCACTCTGTTTAATCTATATTAGTTCATGGCAAAACTATATTTAATATGTATTATCTCATCCAAACACTCTATTTAATCAATATAAGTTCATGCCAAACACTCTATTTAATCAATATAAGTTCATGCCAAACACTCTATTTAATATGTATTAGTTCATCCAAACAGTCTATTTACTGTATATTACTTCATCCAAACACTCTATTTACTCTATATTAGTTCATGCCAAACACTCTATTTAATATGTATTACTTCATGCCAAACACTCTATTTAATATGTATTACTTCATGCCTAGACTTTAGTCATTTGCTCGTTGTCTGGCCCGCCGGTCCAATTTTAGGACCCAATGTAGCCCGCGACACAAAAAGTTTCCCCGCCCCTGATTTAGACTTTTCCCCAAGCCCACCCCTTGCCTCCCCCCCCCCCCACCAACTTCAAGCTGTCATAATTTGATTCAGGTGCGGTGGTTAATGCATTAACATGATGCTATTTATAGATAGGTGAGACTTTTCTATCTCCTAGAGATTTAATGGCTTATATCTATTTATAGATAGACGATTCTTTTCTGTTGCTTATGTTTTTCTACAGCTGATTATCTGAGGGGTGGGGTGGGGGTGTGAAAGGTAATCATGTTAGAAGACAAAATATGTCCTACTGTTGTTTAGAGTGAGTAGGTATGATCTCGGCATCTGTTTGTATAGACTCATCTGGTTGTATACTCTCATCTGTTTCTATACTCTCATCTGTTTGTATAGACTCATCTGTCTGTACGGACTCATTTGTTTGTATACTCTCATCTGTTTGTATACTCTCATCTTTTTGTATAGTTTCATCTGTTTGTATACTTTCATCTGTTTGTATAGACTCATCTGTTTGTATAGACTCATCTGTTTGTATAGACACATCTGTTTATATACTCTCATCTGTTTGTATAGACTCTTGTGTTTGTATGTGTAAAGTCTCTGTAAGGATGAGATGAAATCTTTTAGATTCTATAAACCACTAGTGGAACGGTTTTTATGGTGCCCTTCTTTCATCCCCACCAAATCCAATAGTGCAATGGCCATGGAGGCACCACGGGGTTTCGGCTTAACGGGATCATTGTCGAAATTGTATTTTAACTAACAGACTCGGCGAATTCAAAAGATGAGAACCACTGCTGTAAGTACTTCGTGCAGGTTGAGAAACATGAGAACCACTGCTGTGAGTACTTCGTACAGGTTGAGAAACATGAGAACCACTGCTGTAAGTACTTCGTGCAGGTTGAGAAACATGAGAACCACTGCTGTGAGTACTTCGTGCAGGTTGAGAAAGCTACAAACAAAAAAAAACTACGACAGTTAACTAAAAACTTACACCGCTGGTATAGAGATGTAACAAAGTCTTTCCTTTACGTCACGCCCAGTTGAACGGTGTTTAGTTTTAGTGAGATGCCTTTGTGTGATCACGTGACGAACGCTACGTCATAATGGGTTAAAGCTAGGGTGTGGGGGGGGGTGGAGGCCGGGAGAAGGTTTTCGTTTATTTTGGACGAGATTTAGAATTTACCTTATAGACTTTGATGCCCTTTTTACTGTGTGTGCTAATGATGTCTGTAAGTGGCGCCAAGGGAGCGGGTATTCTGTAAGGTTGTACGAGTTTAGCAGGTGCAACAAGACAAACAGAGAGAACAATAATTACAAGAAGCCAAAGTACCGTGTTGGTGTAGGGACAAATACTACATGTGAATAGACGTGTCTATGAAGCAAGTAGTAAAATACCATACTGGGTCAAGAGAAATATACCATGCATGTGTGAGGCTTGCGTTGGTGTATGGCAGGGGTCGGCAACCTATGGCTCGCGAGCCGCATGCGACTCTTTCGATGTCATGTTGCGGCTCTTTCTATTCCAAATTGCGGCCTTCCAGTTCCATGCGCAAATAATAATAATTATTTTATTTTATATTTTATGTACCGAATCCAAATCAAATACCATAATACTGAAACAACAATTTTAGTGGCTCTTTAAAAATTGAGAAAAATTGTAAAGTATAACTTTTGGCTCTACCTTCTCAAAAGGTTGCCGACCCCTGGTGTAGGGGAGGGGGTTGCGTGCTCCAAATTTGTTAATACGCGGGGTCAGCTCCAATTCCGTTAATACAGGGGGGGCTGTAATGTTGATATCTTATTAAGAGACAAAGCTTTATTTTTCAGTTTGTAGGTGGTGCTTTGGCCATGAATTTGATCTACATTCTGGAAATTACTAGTTCAAATCCACGCAAGTCTATTGACCTTAACTTAGTCTTTGGTGGCGCCTCCATATTCATTGCACACTATGGGTACGGTGGGTTGGGGGCGGGGGGGGGAGAGGGTTAGTGTTATTAAGGATTAAGAAATAGAAATCCCCATTATAGAGACATTAATAATTGAACAATGTCATGCTGCAGCACGACCTGCATGCAGTGGGTTACAGGTTCTACTCCCTCTTAATCACCCTGTGGTGCCTCCATGGCCATTGCACTATCAGCTATTGTGGGGATGAAAGAAAAAGCCTGCAAAAACCATCCCATTAGTGGTTTGTAGGATCTAAGAGATAAGCATCTCATCTTGCAGCGACATTTTAAAATAAGGGTTGAAGACTCTCAGTTGTAGAGCCATTCCACAGGTCATATACCTATCAATGCAGGACCGTTCCACAGGTCATATACCTATCAATGCAGGATCGTTCCACAGGTCATATACCTATCAATGCAGGACCGTTCCACAGGTCATATACCTATCAATGCAGGACCGTTCCACAGGTCATATACCTATCAATGCAGGACCGTTCCACAGGTCATATACCTATCAATGCAGGACCGTTCTTAACAATAGGCAAACCTTCTCCCGAACACCATTTAGGTCATCCCACCTTCTCCCCACTTTCTCTTATTATATAACAGACATCTCATCGTAGAATTCATCTTCTGTAATCTCGGCATATGAAGGGATTGTTTGGCTACCACAACGCCCAGAAGCCTTTACTTTTCTAACTAATGCCAGGTACACATTCAAAGCTGGGTGGACTACTTTACACCACATTTCGCCTGGAAATTTTTTTCACCAAACACTAATGTAGTAAAAGTATTGTGTAATGTTTAGACGTAAAATCAGATATACATCATTGTAATAATACAACAATTGATCTTTATTCTTTACAGAGGTTTAGGCGAATGTATTACAGAATTAAATCCAGCCCAAATTTACCACTTCGGTGATGAGCAGCGAGTCGTCTCAATGGAAATGTACCAGGGGAACCACGGGATTATCTGGTGGACTAAAGATTGTTATTAAGATATAGGGTAATGTCCAATAATAAAAATGGGCCGGCGAAAGAGAGAGAGACAGGGAGAACGGGGACTGGACAATGGCCTGTGGTGTCAGGACCGTCACGTTCACGTGATTAATGGGAATACAATGAGACTTATCTGGCCAGTAGGTTGTTGCCTTGACCTTCAAGGTCTGAGAGCAAAGAATGAAGATCTTAAAACATGTGTGTGTGTATGTGTGTAGGGTCTGTGTGTGTATGTGTATGTGTGTGTGTATGTGTGTAGGGTCTGTGTGTGTATGTCTGTGTGTGTATGTGTGTAGGGTCTGTGTGTGTAGTATTTATGGTATGTATGTGTATGTCGGTGTGATTTGGTGAGGCGGGAATGGGCAGAGGTGGGGGTGTAGGGGTGACTTAATTTCGTCCGGTTCATTTGGTCAGATTCTGGTCATCGAGATTTAGGTTGGTATAGTTCATAGTGGCATGCATGGAAGTAGGATTTAAAATGTGACAATGTTTCAATAAATATCTAGGTTTTCAAGTGCTACAATATCAAATAAATATCTAGGTTTTCAAGTTTTACAATATCAAATAAATATCTAGGTTTTCAAGTTTTACAATATCAAATAAATATCTAGGTTTTCAAGTTTTACAATATCAAATAAATATCTAGGTTTTCAAGTGTTACGTTGAGTACAGCTAGGTTTAAATTTTTACCAATATCCCCTCTATGTCTATATACTGTCACACAGCTAGCCGACAGATTGCACAAATGATTCGTTCAGCTTGCCGGTGCTATATATTATCTACCGTGACCATTGCACTATCGGCTATGGTGAGGATGAAAGAAGGGCACCGTGTAAACCATCCCATTAGTGATTTATATGGTCTCTCAGAGATTTTATCTCATCCTTACAGGGACTTCACTCACACACCGCACGGGTGGAGGGCGGATTGTCGTGAGGTAAAGCGCTCGACTATCGACCAGAGGGTCCCTGGTTCGATCTCCGATGAGGGCCAATAGATATTTAAGGTCATGGTGAAAGTACTTATAGCTATATCTCCCGTGGTGCCTCCATGGCCATTGCACAATAGACTACGGTTGGGATGGAAGAAGGGCACTGCAAAAACTGTCTAAACGATCCTCACAGGGACTTATCATTCACAGTGTGAATACTCGCCCCACCCCACCCTCCCCCAATCCCCACCCTCCCCCTACCCCGCAAACGAATGATGACAACTAATTTATTTATTTTTTTGTGTATATCCAGGTCAGGATTTACGTTTAAGCTACACACGCTATAGTTTAGGGCCCCCACTTTTTTTGTGGGGGGGGGGGTTTAAGTGAGCTTAGGGACTAATCAAGTCTATATCCGGCCCTGTGTGTATCATAGTACATATTGAAATGCCACACGGTATTAAAGACGCCGGTGTTTAGAATATCACAACTAATTCAATCAGATGTTGAATTGTAACTTGTAATAAAAATATGTTTCTAAATGTCGTCTTCACAGATATCATAGACTTTCTATTTGTTTACACCAATGATGGCTCAATGCGGCTGTTTACACCAATGATGGCTCACTGAGGCTGTTTACACCAATGATGGCTCAATGCGGCTATTTACACCAATGATGGCTCAGTGCTGCTGTTTACACCAATGATGGCTCAGTGCGGCTGTTTACACCAATGATGGCTCAGTGCGGCTGTTTAGGTGAATTTAGTGCAGCTTGCATTGAATTTGTGTTTGAATATTTCATGACTAAATTGTGTTCGATTGGCAACGATGTGGCTTTTTACAGTATTGTTTACTTTATTAATAACAGAGATGTGGCTTTTTACAGAATTGTTTACTTTATTAATAACAGAGATGTGGGTCTTTACAGTATTTGTACTTCATTAATAACAGAGATGTGGGTCTTTACAGTATTGTTTACTTTATTAATAACAAAGATGTGGGTCTTTACAGTATTGTTTACTTTATTAATAACAGAGATGTGGGTCTTTACAGTATTGTTTACTTTATTAATAACAGAGATGTGGGTCTTTACAGTATTGTTTACTTTATTAATAACAGAGATGTGGGTCTTTACAGTATTGTTTACTTTATTAATAACAGAGATGTGGGTCTTTACAGTATTGTTTACTTTATTAATAACAGAGATGTGGGTCTTTACAGTATTGTTTACTTTATTAATAACAGAGATGTGGGTCTTTACAGTATTGTTTACTTTATTAATAACAGAGATGTGGGTCTTTACAGTATTGTTTACTTTATTAATAACAGAGATGTGGGTCTTTACAGTATTGTTTACTTTATTAATAACAGAGATGTGGGTCTTTACAGTATTGTTTACTTTATTAATAACAGAGATGTGGGTCTTTACAGTATTGTTTACTTTATTAATAACAGAGATGTGGGTCTTTACAGTATTGTTTACTTTATTAATAACAGAGATGTGGGTCTTTACAGTATTGTTTACTTTATTAATAACAGAGATGTGGGTCTTTACAGTATTGCTTACTTTATTAATAACAGAGATGTGGGTCTTTACAGTATTGTTTACTTTATTAATAACAGAGATGTGGGTCTTTACAGTATTGTTTACTTTATTAATAACAGAGATGTGGGTCTTTACAGTATTGTTTACTTTATTAATAACAGAGATGCGGTCGTATGATTGACCACCCCAGTTAAATATAATATAAAATTCAACATTACAGTTAGATTTAACTTTTGATTATTACCTATACATTGTATTGCATTGGAAGAAGATAGTTATATTATTATTTCCTTTCCCCCTTCAAAGATAGATAATTCAATCTGATCAGAACTCTGATTTCTCTGTTGTATGAAGACTTCAAATCCCTGTGTATTTTCTGTAAAACAAACAATGAACATCTGGATAAATCACGACTGCACATGCGGGCGATAACCCCAGTCTGTGGTTTGTGTGTATAAACCTTCCACCAAATGTTTCGTTCACACATTGCCTGGGAGTAACTTTTGACCTGCGACTTATAAGTCACTTTAACCAAGACTTATTTTATTTTACTCGCTAACGTACATCAGTTTCAATACTTGGTGAAATGTACGTCAGATATATAGTTAAATATACGTTAAATATACGTTAAATATACGTCAAATATACGTTAAATATACGTGAAATATACGTCAAATATAGTTAAATATAGTGAATATACGTTAAATATACGTCACTTTAAATGATTTTGTCAAAAGCACAAGTGTGACGTATACACATTTTAGGAGATTTACACCAACAGACCCCCCCCCCCCCAGGGCCTGAAGTTTTCCTCATGTCCCCTCACACACTCGTACAAACACATAAACCTACATACAAATAAAAACATGTACAAAAACACATATATACAAACACATAAACATATACAAACACATTAACATACAAACACATACTCACATAAAACACATACACATAAACACACCAATGCAAAGACATAAACATGCTCATATACAAACATTCAAACACATGAACATACACACATACAAACAATCAAACATACACATACGAGACACTTTTGAAAATTGTATAACAAAATGTTTAAGCTTCCGTTGAACTGTGCTTAATTCCACATCGATTAATAGTAATTTTTTTAACTTTGAAATTAACTGATTTTGAAGAGACAAGCCTTGACCTGATGACCTCTCTCGCCTTGACCTGATGACCTATCTCCTCACCACGCCCTCTCCCAATATTTTGCGCTTTGCTTAAGACACCGATTTGGCCACCGATCTAAAACCGTTTTTGACTAGAAGAATCATTGGGCCAAGTAGGAAAATGACCAATCAATGCGCCAAGTAGGAAAATGACCGATCATTGCGCCAAATATGAAAATGACCCATCATTGGGTCAAGTAGGAAAATGACCAATCATTGGGTCAATCAAGTAGAAAAACGACCAATTTTTTTCTGAAACAACTAAATTGTCTTTCTGAAAAGTTGTATATATATATATATATATATATATATATATATATATATATATATATCATTTGTTTTATATTCCATCCATCGCCAATATAAAGTACACTGAAATGATTTCTTTTCAATTCATAACAAAATAGACTTCAAATCAGTAGCATGCTATGTAATAACAAAAATATATGTTGTGGCACATGATGCCAGATAAACTGGGGCACATATGACATGAACATTATATGTACCAACGAAAATAAAAAAAAATCTTTTCTGGGTCATTATAATCGATTCTCACCAATAAACCATGCATTTTTTTTTAATTTCCTCAGATTAAAACTATCCCCACTTTAACGAATTCCCATACTCTCTTATAATAGAATACTTTAATGCCAGTCTTAATCTTCAATCGATTCTTAAACATGCTTTAAGTGGCACAGAAAATGTTTATTCCTGTATGGATTTTGAGGCTATTTACAGTAAAAAAAAAACTGTATCGATAACCTGGTCCCCAACTACAACCCACCCCACACCCACACACACACACACACACACACACAAGAAACAACCCATCCCCCCGCCCCCCTGTCGCTGTCCTGTGCAGGCTGGTTTCATCAGCGTTTGGCAAAATAAATATATACAAAAAACAAAAAAAAATCAGGAGATTCGATTATCGTGTTTGTGTCCCGATACCAGAGCTGTCTCGATACTGCCAGGTCTTCCGCACTGTCTCCGTATTCTACGTGTCACCAAGTGGGCGATCTTACTTTTATTTTAATGTTCATTTCATACCCACTCGATATTAAAAGACAGTTTGATTTTATTTATTTTTTTTTTTTGTAAAGATAGTGATGGAGACTTTGGGGAAAGTGTGGGGGTGGGGGAGATAAAATTGTTGATTGCTTTAACGGCAGAGGGCTAGGCAGGGACATTTTGCTGGCTAGGATGGCAGAGTTAGGGTTAGGGGAAAATGGATTAGCGGGACCGGGGGGGGGGGGGTACATTTCTCGATTGATTACGTAAGGGTCCCTAATTGAACCTAATGACCGTTATTTTCATCATTGATTGCCTGCCCTTAGATGATAAGGGCCAGTAACCTCTAGAAGGACAAGCGAGTGGTCGCTACAGGTTAATCACGCACATGCTCTCAGTTAGCTCCCCTCCCCTCTCCGATTTTTATTTTCTTTCTTCGAGAGTTATTCTTAATTGAGATGAATAACCACCTGCGAGTATTTGGCAGGTGGAAACAAACACACTGACACACACACACAGACACACACTGACACACACACACACACAGACACACACTGACACACACACAGACACACACAGACACACACTGACACACACTGACACACACAGACACACACAGACACACACTGACACACACACACACTGACACACACACACACTGACACACACAGACACACACTGACACACACACACTGACACACACACAGACACACACTGACACACACACACACAGACACACACAGACACACACTGACACACACAGACACACACTGACACACACACACAGACACACACAGACACACACTGACACACACTGACACACACAGACACACACAGACACACACTGACACACACACAGACACACACTGACACACACACACACACTGACACACACATCCAACGACACACATACAAACACACACAGATACACACACTAACACACACACACAGACACACACTAACACACATATCCAACGACACACATACAAACACACACAGATACACACACTGATACACTGACACACACAGACACACACTGACACACACACACAGACACACACTGACACACACACACAGACACACACAGACACACACTGACACACACACAGACACACACTGACACACACACAGACACACACACACACACACTGACACACACACAGACACACACTGACACACACTGACACACACACACTGACACACACACACAGACACACACTGACACACACTGACACACACACACAGACACACACTGACACACACACAGACACACACTGACACACACTGACACACACACACTGACACACACACACAGACACACACTGACACACACTGACACACACACACAGACACACACTGACACACACACAGACACACACTGACACACACTGACACACACACACAGACACACACACACTGACACACACATCCAACGACACACATACAAACACACACAGATACACACACTGACACACACTGACACACACTGACACACACATCCAACGACACACATACAAACACACACAGATACACATACTGACACACTGACACACACTGACACACGCAGATACATACACACATATACTGTGCCTCCTTACCGTTACTTAGTCTTAGTTCCACTGAAGGCTAGTTTGAATTTATCGCGTCATATTTCAAACAGCTGCGGTCAGTATGGAGGATGGACGTAAGCAACACACTCAACAAGGAACCCATTGGCGACTTTGGCGATGGTGCTTCCATTCCCAGCGATGGTATACATTATGTGTCATATTTTGGCCATTGCAGCCTCTACAGTATTCATTTGATTATTTGATTTTTATTTTAAAAGAATGATAAGAAACTACTGAGTGCAAAAGTACGGTGGTTTGATGAGGGTAAAGTAAATTTCTTATGAGCCACTAAGGGCTCTTCATGGTAGAAGAAGTGTAAATTGTATCTGTTTCAGCAACATAGATAGAAGAAGTGTAAATTGTATTTGTTTCAGTAACCTAGGCATAGAAGAAGTGTAAATTGTATTTGTTTCAGTAACACAGATAGAAGAAGTGTAAATTGTATTTGTTTCAGTAACATAGATAGAAGAAGAGTAAATTGTATTTGTTTCAGTAACATAGATAGAAGAAGTGTAAATTGTATTTGTTTCAGTAACATAGATAGAAGAAGTGTAAACTGTATTTGTTTCAGTAACACAGATAGAAGAAGTGTAAATTGTATTTGTTTCAGTAACATAGATAGAAGAAGTGTAATTTGTATTTGTTTCAGTAACATAGATAGAAGAAGTGTATTTTATTTGTTTCAGTAACACAGATAGAAGAAGTGTAAATTGTATCTGTTTCAGTAACATAGATAGAAGAAGTGTAAATTGTATTTGTTTCAGTAACACAGATAGAAGAAGTGTAAATTGTATTTGTTTCAGCAACATAGATAGAAGAAGTGTAAACTGTATCTGTTTCAGTAACATAGGCATAGAAAAGTAGTGCACAACATCCAACCACCTCTACTCTCTCCCCCCCCCACCATATTAAAAGTTAGGTACCCATTTACAGCTGGGGACTTTCACCTGGACCTGAAAAAAGATAGATAGATAGATAGATAGATAGATGATAGATAGAAAGATGATAGATAGATAGATAGATAGATAGATAGATAGATAGATAGATAGATAGATAGATAGATAGATAGATAGATAGATAGATAGATAGATAGATAGATAGATAGATAGATAGATAGATAGATAGATAGATAGATAGATAGATAGATAGATAGATAGATAGATAGATAGATAGATAGATAGATAGATAGATAGATAGATAGATAGATTAAAAGATTGTCTGTTTTCAGACTCCAGACATAGAAACCACTTGTACCGATCGACTGGGAGGTAGTTTACAACATCATTACGGGTTCTAACTACGTTTTTCGATACCGCCCATCTTTTATTGGTAATCGATACCAGTAATTTTAGTGAATGTTCACGTAAAGCCCCAGTATCACCTGACATTTATCTGGTGGACACATTATGTAACATGAACAATCACCTGACATTTATCTGGTGGACACATTATGTAACATGAACAATCACCTGACATTTATCTGGTGGACACATTATGTAACCTGAACAACGGTCCTTCGAACAAAATAGAAGCAGTGCCATACATTTATGTATGTATTTATTTTAAACTAGATAAAACATAAATCTAAATAAAGTGGAGAAGAACTGATTAGGTTTTAGTGACAAATGAAATATTTGTATATATTCTGGCAATGAGCTGAAAATTAAAAAAGGTAACAGTGGATTCCGCTTAATTGGGACACCGCTTAATTGGGACAGCCGCTTATTTGGGACAAATCTCATAGAAACCAAACCAAGAAGCCCATAGCAAATTTGTATGTTTAATTGGGACAGCCGGTTAATTGGGACAAAAAGCCTCAATCCCGATGTGTCCCAATTAAGCGGAATCGACTGTAGTATATACAACAACAAGAAATAATTCTTCTATCTCACTTCCGGAATTGAGGAATCCATAGATTCAGAATTTGTTTCGGCATAATATTTAATCCGATTTCCTTCAGGGATTATTTGGAGTTAAATTTTCTGTACTGTGAACAGTCTGTTGAGTTTATCGAAATTGGATTTAGGCAATATTGAGAAATGGACTGGTAATGCCAAAAAAAAATTGCAAGTACCGTCCAATGACTAGTATCCTTATTGCTTCCTATATCTCTCTGTCTATCACTCTATCTATATGCCAGTCTATAATTATATGTTAATATGTATATGTGTGTGTGTGTCAATCTGTCTGTCTATCATTACTCCTCTATTTGTTCTTTCTTTATGTGCTTCTTTATCATGTTACTGAAATCTCATCTCTCTCGTTCTCTCTCTCTCTCACATACACACACACGCACATACACACATACAAACACACACACACACACACATCACTTTCCTATTCGTTTACACATTACTATTCATTCCAATATTTATTTAAGTAGACATGTTTATGTTGACATAATATCCTATTACTACCAACTGGTCATTACTTTCTTTTTTTACACACCTTTTTGCTCCATCTCTCTCTCTCTCTCTCTCTCTCTCTCTCTCTCTCTCTCTTTCCCTCATTCCGTGTGTTATAGATCACACTCATACACATTCTGGCGCCCCATCAGCTACGCCACATGATGTAATATCTCCTCCCCCCCCCAACAATCCATCATCTTCATTGATTTCAACTTAAATCCAGGAAACCATAAGAAAAATCTATCATAGACGACCTCCATGTAATGTGAAATGTCTCCTTCAAACATCATAGATTGTCTCGCTAGAATTACCTGCCAACTAATCATATTCTAACGACACAACATGCCTTAAAATAAATGAACGATCGTATGTTGTTGTAATACACCGCAATGGGGTTGGCAACATCAGTTGAAACATATCAACATGTTTAACTGATCGCATTGCATCGCGATATTGGGTTTGATTTGTAGATTAACGGATAGAATGACGTCATATTGAAAACCTGCCTATTATCGTGTGTGGACATTAAACTTTAAACACTAGAGAAGAAAACAATCATAAGTCACGTGATCAACATCGTTTTATTAAATGTGGGGAGAATAGAGGGAGTGTGGGTAGTAAGAGTAAACAATTGTTTGATACGATGAGTGGGTTGGTGTTACACTATATACAGGGGAGGAGTGGGTTGGTGTTACACTATATATAGGGAAGGATTGGGTTAATGTTACACTATCTACAGGGAAGGATTGGGTTGGTGTTACACTATCTACAGGGAAGGAGTGGGTTGGTGTTACACTATCTACAGGGAAGGATTGGGTTGGTGTTACACTATCTACAGGGAAGGATTGGGTTGGTGTTACTCTATCTACAGGGAAGGATTGGGTTGGTGTTACACTATCTACAGGGAAGGATTGGGTTGGTGTTACTCTATCTACAGGGGAGGAGTGGGTTGGTGTTACACTATATACAGGGGAGGAGTGGGTTGGTGTTACACTATATACAGGGAAGGATTGGGTTGGTGTTACACTATCTACAGGGAAGGATTGGGTTGGTGTTACACTATCTACAGGGAAGGAGTGGGTTGGTGTTACACTATCTACAGGGAAGGAGTGGGTTGGTGTTACACTATCTACAGGGAAGGATTGGGTTGGTGTTACTCTATCTACAGGGAAGGATTGGGTTGGTGTTACACTATCTACAGGGAAGGATTGGGTTGGTGTTACTCTATCTACAGGGGAGGAGTGGGTTGGTGTTACACTATCTACAGGGAAGGAGTGGGTTGGTGTTACACTATCTACAGGGAAGGAGTGGGTTGGTGTTACACTATCTACAGGGAAGGATTGGGTTGGTGTTACACTATCTACAGGAAAGGATTGGGTTGGTGTTACACTATCTACAGGGAAGGAGTGGGTTGGTGTTACACTATACAGGGAAGGATTGGGTTGGTGTTACACTATCTACAGGGAAGGATTGGGTTGGTGTTACACTATCTACAGGGAAGGATTGGGTTGGTGTTACACTATATACAGGGAATGATTGGGTTGGTGTTACACTATCTACAGGGAAGGAGTGGCTTGGTGTTACACTATCTATAGGGAAGGATTGGGTTGTGTTACACTATCTACAGGGAAGGATTGGGTTGGTGTTACACTATCTACAGGGAAAGATTGGGTTGGTGTTACACTATCTACAGGGGAGGAGTTGGTTGGTGTTACACTATCTACAGGGGAGGATTGGGTTGGTGTTACACTATCAACATGGAAGGATTGGGTTGGTGTTACACTATCTACAGGGGAGGATTGGGTTGGTGTTACACTATCTACAGGAAAAAGTTGGTTGGTGTTACTCTATCTACAGGGGAGGAGTGGGTTGGTGTTACACTATCTACAGGGGAGGTGTGGGTTGGTGTTACACTATCTACAGGGAAGGATTGGGTTGGTGTTACACTATCTATAGGGGAGGAGTTGGTTGGTGTTACACTATCTACAGGGGAGGAGTGGGTTGGTGTTACACTATCTACAGGGAAGGATTGGGTTGGTGTTACACTATCTACAGGGAAAGATTGGGTTGGTGTTACACTATCTACAGGGAAGGATTGGGTTGGTGTTACACTATCTACAGGGAAGGAGTGGGTTGGTGTTACACTATGTACAGGGAAGGATTGGGTTGGTGTTACACTATATACAGGGAAGGATTGGGTTGGTGTTACACTATATACAGGGAAGGATTGGGTTGGTGTTACACTATCTACAGGGAAGGATTGGGTTGGTGTTACACTATCTACAGGGAAGGATTGGGTTGGTGTTACACTATCTACAGGGAAGGATTGGGTTGGTGTTACACTATCTACAGGGAAGGAGTGGGTTGGTGTTACACTATCTACAGGGAAGGAGTGGGTTGGTGTTACACTATCTACAGGGGAGGATTTGGTTGATGTTACACTATCTACAGGGGAGGATTGGGTTGGTGTTACACTATCTACAGGGAAGGAGTGGGTTGGTGTTACACTATCTACAGGGAAGGATTGGGTTGGTGTTACACTATCTACAGGGGAGGAGTTGGTTGGTGTTACTCTATCTACAGGGGAGGATTGGGTTGTGTTACACTATCTACAGGGGAGGAGTGGGTTGGTGTTACACTATTTACAGGGAAGGATTGGGTTGGTGTTACACTATCTACAGGGGAGGAGTGGGTTGGTGTTACACTATCTACAGGGGAGGAGTGGGTTGGTGTTACACTATCTACAGGGGAGGAGTGGGTTGGTGTTACACTATCTACAGGGGAGGAGTGGGTTGGTGTTACACTATCTACAGGGGAGGAGATAGTTGGTGTTACACTATCTACAGGGGAGGAGTTGGTTGGTGTTACACTATCTACAGGGGAGGAGTGGGTTGGTGTTACACTATCTACAGGGGAGGAGTTGGTTGGTGTTACACTATCTACAGGGGAGGAGTTGGTTGGTGTTACATTATCTACAGGGGAGGAGTGGGTTGGTGTTACACGTTCTACAGGGGAGGAGTGGGTTGGTGTTACACTATCTACAGGGGAGGAGTTGGTTGGTGTTACACTTTCTACAGGGGAGGAGTTGGTTGATGTTACACTTTCTACAGGGGAGGAGTTGGTTGGTGTTACACTATCTACAGGGGAGGAGTGGGTTGGTGTTACACTATCTACAGGGAAGGATTGGGTTGGTGTTACACTATCTACAGGGAAGGATTGGGTTGGTGTTACACTATCTACAGGGAAGGAGTGGGTTGGTGTTACACTATGTACAGGGAAGGATTGGGTTGGTGTTACACTATCTACAGGGAAGGATTGGGTTGGTGTTACATTATCTACAGGGGAGGAGTGGGTTGGTGTTACACGTTCTACAGGGGAGGAGTGGGTTGGTGTTACACTATCTACAGGGGAGGAGATGGTTGGTGTTACACACTCTACAGGGGAGGAGTTGGTTGGTGTTACACTATCTACAGGGAAGGATTGGGTTGGTGTTACACTATCTACAGGGAAGGATTGGGTTGGTGTTACACTATCTACAGGGAAGGAGTGGGTTGGTGTTACACTATCTACAGGGAAGGAGTGGGTTGGTGTTACACTATGTACAGGGAAGGATTGGGTTGGTGTTACACTATATACAGGGAAGGATTGGGTTGGTGTTACACTATATACAGGGAAGGATTGGGTTGGTGTTACACTATCTACAGGGAAGGATTGGGTTGGTGTTACACTATCTACAGGGAAGGATTGGGTTGGTGTTACACTATCTACAGGGAAGGATTGGGTTGGTGTTACACTATCTACAGGGAAGGAGTGGGTTGGTGTTACACTATCTACAGGGAAGGAGTGGGTTGGTGTTACACTATCTACAGGGGAGGATTTGGTTGATGTTACACTATCTACAGGGGAGGATTGGGTTGGTGTTACACTATCTACAGGGAAGGAGTGGGTTGGTGTTACACTATCTACAGGGAAGGATTGGGTTGGTGTTACACTATCTACAGGGTAGGAGTTGGTTGGTGTTACTCTATCTACAGGGGAGGATTGGGTTGTGTTACACTATCTACAGGGGAGGAGTGGGTTGGTGTTACACTATTTACAGGGAAGGATTGGGTTGGTGTTACACTATCTACAGGGGAGGAGTGGGTTGGTGTTACACTATCTACAGGGGAGGAGTGGGTTGGTGTTACACTATCTACAGGGGAGGAGTGGGTTGGTGTTACACTATCTACAGGGGAGGAGTGGGTTGGTGTTACACTATCTACAGGGGAGGAGATAGTTGGTGTTACACTATCTACAGGGGAGGAGTTGGTTGGTGTTACACTATCTACAGGGGAGGAGTGGGTTGGTGTTACACTATCTACAGGGGAGGAGTTGGTTGGTGTTACACTATCTACAGGGGAGGAGTTGGTTGGTGTTACATTATCTACAGGGGAGGAGTGGGTTGGTGTTACACGTTCTACAGGGGAGGAGTGGGTTGGTGTTACACTATCTACAGGGGAGGAGTTGGTTGGTGTTACACTTTCTACAGGGGAGGAGTTGGTTGATGTTACACTTTCTACAGGGGAGGAGTTGGTTGGTGTTACACTATCTACAGGGGAGGAGTGGGTTGGTGTTACACTATCTACAGGGAAGGATTGGGTTGGTGTTACACTATCTACAGGGAAGGATTGGGTTGGTGTTACACTATCTACAGGGAAGGAGTGGGTTGGTGTTACACTATGTACAGGGAAGGATTGGGTTGGTGTTACACTATCTACAGGGAAGGATTGGGTTGGTGTTACATTATCTACAGGGGAGGAGTGGGTTGGTGTTACACGTTCTACAGGGGAGGAGTGGGTTGGTGTTACACTATCTACAGGGGAGGAGATGGTTGGTGTTACACACTCTACAGGGGAGGAGTTGGTTGGTGTTACACTATCTACAGGGAAGGATTGGGTTGGTGTTACACTATCTACAGGGAAGGATTGGGTTGGTGTTACACTATCTACAGGGAAGGAGTGGGTTGGTGTTACACTATCTACAGGGAAGGAGTGGGTTGGTGTTACACTATCTACAGGGAAGGATTGGGTTGGTGTTACTCTATCTACAGGGAAGGATTGGGTTGGTGTTACACTATCTACAGGGAAGGATTGGGTTGGTGTTACTCTATCTACAGGGGAGGAGTGGGTTGGTGTTACACTATATACAGGGGAGGAGTGGGTTGGTGTTACACTATATACAGGGAAGGATTGGGTTGGTGTTACACTATCTACAAGGAAGGATTGGGTTGGTGTTACACTATCTACAGGGAAGGAGTGGGTTGGTGTTACACTATCTACAGGGAAGGAGTGGGTTGGTGTTACACTATCTACAGGGAAGGATTGGGTTGGTGTTACTCTATCTACAGGGAAGGATTGGGTTGGTGTTACACTATCTACAGGGAAGGATTGGGTTGGTGTTACTCTATCTGGGGGAGGAGTGGGTTGGTGTTACACTATCTACAGGGAAGGAGTGGGTTGGTGTTACACTATCTACAGGGAAGGAGTGGGTTGGTGTTACACTATCTACAGGGAAGGATTGGGTTGGTGTTACACTATCTACAGGGGAGGAGTGGGTTGGTGTTACACTATCTACAGGAAAGGATTGGGTTGGTGTTACACTATCTACAGGGAAGGAGTGGGTTGGTGTTACACTATACAGGGAAGGATTGGGTTGGTGTTACACTATCTACAGGGAAGGATTGGGTTGGTGTTACACTATCTACAGGGAAGGATTGGGTTGGTGTTACACTATATACAGGGAATGATTGGGTTGGTGTTACACTATCTACAGGGAAGGAATGGCTTAGTGTTACACTAACTATAGGGAAGGATTGGGTTGTGTTACACTATCTACAGGGAAGGATTGGGTTGGTGTTACACTATCTACAGGGAAAGATTGGGTTGGTATTACACTATCTACAGGGGAGGAGTTGGTTGGTGTTACACTATCTACAGGGGAGGATTGGGTTGGTGTTACACTATCAACATGGAAGGATTGGGTTGGTGTTACACTATCTACAGGGGAGGATTGGGTTGGTGTTACACTATCTACAGGGGAAAAATTGGTTGGTGTTACTCTATCTACAGGGGAGGGAGTGGGTTGGTGTTACACTATCTACAGGGGAGGTGTGGGTTGGTGTTACACTATCTACAGGGAAGGATTGGGTTGGTGTTACACTATCTATAGGGGAGGAGTTGGTTGGTGTTACACTATCTACAGGGGAGGAGTGGGTTGGTGTTACACTATCTACAGGGAAGGATTGGGTTGGTGTTACACTATTTACAGGGAAGGATTGGGTTGGTGTTACACTATCTACAGGGGAGGAGTGGGTTGGTGTTACACTATCTACAGGGGAGGAGTGGGTTGGTGTTACACTATCTACAGGGGAGGAGTGGGTTGGTGTTACACTATCTACAGGGGAGGAGTGGGTTGGTGTTACACTATCTACAGGGGAGGAGATGGTTGGTGTTACACTATCTACAGGGGAGGAGTTGGTTGGTGTTACACTATCTACAGGGGAGGAGTGGGTTGGTGTTACACTATCTACAGGGAGGAGTTGGTTGGTGTTACACTATCTACAGGGGAGGAGTTGGTTGGTGTTACATTATCTACAGGGGAGGAGTGGGTTGGTGTTACACGTTCTACAGGGGAGGAGTGGGTTGGTGTTACACTATCTACAGGGGAGGAGTGGGTTGGTGTTACACTATCTACAGGGGAGGAGATGGTTGGTGTTACACACTCTACAGGGGAGGAGTTGGTTGGTGTTACACTATCTACAGGGAAGGATTGGGTTGGTGTTACACTATCTACAGGGAAGGATTGGGTTGGTGTTACACTATCTACAGGGAAGGAGTGGGTTGGTGTTACACTATCTACAGGGAAGGAGTGGGTTGGTGTTACACTATCTACAGGGAAGGATTGGGTTGGTGTTACTCTATCTACAGGGAAGGATTGGGTTGGTGTTACACTATCTACAGGGAAGGATTGGGTTGGTGTTACTCTATCTACAGGGGAGGAGTGGGTTGGTGTTACACTATATACAGGGGAGGAGTGGGTTGGTGTTACACTATACAGGGAAGGATTGGGTTGGTGTTACACTATCTACAGGGAAGGATTGGGTTGGTGTTACACTATCTACAGGGAAGGAGTGGGTTGGTGTTACACTATCTACAGGGAAGGAGTGGGTTGGTGTTACACTATCTACAGGGAAGGATTGGGTTGGTGTTACTCTATCTACAGGGAAGGATTGGGTTGGTGTTACACTATCTACAGGGGAAGGATTGGGTTGGTGTTACTCTATCTACAGGGGAGGAGTGGGTTGGTGTTACACTATCTACAGGGAAGGAGTGGGTTGGTGTTACTATCTACAGGGAAGGAGTGGGTTGGTGTTACACTATCTACAGGGAAGGATTGGGTTGGTGTTACACTATCTACAGGGGAGGAGTGGGTTGGTGTTACACTATCTACAGGGAAGGATTGGGTTGGTGTTACACTATCTACAGGGAAGGAGTGGGTTGGTGTTACACTATACAGGGAAGGATTGGGTTGGTGTTACACTATCTACAGGGAAGGATTGGGTTGGTGTTACACTATCTACAGGGAAGGATTGGGTTGGTGTTACACTATATACAGGGAATGATTGGGTTGGTGTTACACTATCTACAGGGAAGGAATGGCTTGGTGTTACACTAACTATAGGGAAGGATTGGGTTGTGTTACACTATCTACAGGGAAGGATTGGGTTGGTGTTACACTATCTACAGGGAAAGATTGGGTTGGTATTACACTATCTACAGGGGAGGAGTTGGTTGGTGTTACACTATCTACAGGGGAGGATTGGGTTGGTGTTACACTATCAACATGGAAGGATTGGGTTGGTGTTACACTATCTACAGGGGAGGATTGGGTTGGTGTTACACTATCTACAGGGGAAAAATTGGTTGGTGTTACTCTATCTACAGGGGAGGAGTGGGTTGGTGTTACACTATCTACAGGGGAGGAGTGGGTTGGTGTTACACTATCTACAGGGAAGGATTGGGTTGGTGTTACACTATCTATAGGGGAGGAGTTGGTTGGTGTTACACTATCTACAGGGGAGGAGTGGGTTGGTGTTACACTATCTACAGGGAAGGATTGGGTTGGTGTTACACTATCTACAGGGAAAGATTGGGTTGGTGTTACACTATCTACAGGGAAGGATTGGGTTGGTGTTACGCTATCTACAGGGGAGGAGTTGGTTGGTGTTACACTATCTACAGGGGAGGAGTGGGTTGGTGTTACACTATCTACAGGGAAGGAGTGGGTTGGTGTTACACTATCTACAGGGAAGGATTGGGTTGGTGTTACACTATCTACAGGGAAGGAGTGGGTTGGTGTTACACTATGTACAGGGAAGGATTGGGTTGGTGTTACACTATATACAGGGGAAGGATTGGGTTGGTGTTACACTATATACAGGGGAAGGATTGGGTTGGTGTTACACTATCTACAGGGAAGGATTGGGTTGGTGTTACACTATCTACAGGGAAGGATTGGGTTGGTGTTACACTATCTACAGGGAAGGATTGGGTTGGTGTTACACTATCTACAGGGAAGGAGTGGGTTGGTGTTACACTATCTACAGGGAAGGAGTGGGTTGGTGTTACACTATCTACAGGGGAGGATTTGGTTGATGTTACACTATCTACAGGGGAGGATTGGGTTGGTGTTACACTATCTACAGGGAAGGAGTGGGTTGGTGTTACACTATCTACAGGGAAGGATTGGGTTGGTGTTACACTATCTACAGGGGAGGAGTTGGTTGGTGTTACTCTATCTACAGGGGAGGATTGGGTTGTGTTACACTATCTACAGGGGAGGAGTGGGTTGGTGTTACACTATTTACAGGGAAGGATTGGGTTGGTGTTACACTATCTACAGGGGAGGAGTGGGTTGGTGTTACACTATCTACAGGGGAGGAGTGGGTTGGTGTTACACTATCTACAGGGGAGGAGTGGGTTGGTGTTACACTATCTACAGGGAAGGAGTGGGTTGGTGTTACACTATCTACAGGGAAGGAGTGGGTTGGTGTTACACTATCTACAGGGGAGGATTGGGTTGGTGTTACACTATCTACAGGGAAGGATTGGGTTGGTGTTACACTATCTACAGGGAAGGATTGGGTTGGTGTTACTCTATCTACAGGGGAGGAGTGGGTTGGTGTTACACTATATACAGGGGAGGATTGGGTTGGTGTTACACTATCTACAGGGAAGGAATGGCTTGGTGTTACACTAACTATAGGGAAGGATTGGGTTGTGTTACACTATCTACAGGGAAGGATTGGGTTGGTGTTACACTATCTACAGGGAAAGATTGGGTTGGTATTACACTATCTACAGGGGAGGAGTTGGTTGGTGTTACACTATCTACAGGGGAGGATTGGGTTGGTGTTACACTATCAACATGGAAGGATTGGGTTGGTGTTACACTATCTACAGGGGAGGATTGGGTTGGTGTTACACTATCTACAGGGGAAAAATTGGTTGGTGTTACTCTATCTACAGGGGAGGAGTGGGTTGGTGTTACACTATCTACAGGGGAGGTGTGGGTTGGTGTTACACTATCTACAGGGAAGGATTGGGTTGGTGTTACACTATCTATAGGGGAGGAGTTGGTTGGTGTTACACTATCTACAGGGGAGGAGTGGGTTGGTGTTACACTATCTACAGGGAAGGATTGGGTTGGTGTTACACTATTTACAGGGAAGGATTGGGTTGGTGTTACACTATCTACAGGGGAGGAGTGGGTTGGTGTTACACTATCTACAGGGGAGGAGTGGGTTGGTGTTACACTATCTACAGGGGAGGAGTGGGTTGGTGTTACACTATCTACAGGGGAGGAGTGGGTTGGTGTTACACTATCTACAGGGGAGGAGATGGTTGGTGTTACACTATCTACAGGGGAGGAGTTGGTTGGTGTTACACTATCTACAGGGGAGGAGTGGGTTGGTGTTACACTATCTACAGGGGAGGAGTTGGTTGGTGTTACACTATCTACAGGGGAGGAGTTGGTTGGTGTTACATTATCTACAGGGGAGGAGTGGGTTGGTGTTACACGTTCTACAGGGGAGGAGTGGGTTGGTGTTACACTATCTACAGGGGAGGAGTGGGTTGGTGTTACACTATCTACAGGGGAGGAGATGGTTGGTGTTACACACTCTACAGGGGAGGAGTTGGTTGGTGTTACACTATCTACAGGGAAGGATTGGGTTGGTGTTACACTATCTACAGGGAAGGATTGGGTTGGTGTTACACTATCTACAGGGAAGGAGTGGGTTGGTGTTACACTATCTACAGGGAAGGAGTGGGTTGGTGTTACACTATCTACAGGGAAGGATTGGGTTGGTGTTACTCTATCTACAGGGAAGGATTGGGTTGGTGTTACACTATCTACAGGGAAGGATTGGGTTGGTGTTACTCTATCTACAGGGGAGGAGTGGGTTGGTGTTACACTATATACAGGGGAGGAGTGGGTTGGTGTTACACTATATACAGGGAAGGATTGGGTTGGTGTTACACTATCTACAGGGAAGGATTGGGTTGGTGTTACACTATCTACAGGGGAGGAGTGGGTTGGTGTTACACTATCTACAGGGAAGGAGTGGGTTGGTGTTACACTATCTACAGGGAAGGATTGGGTTGGTGTTACTCTATCTACAGGGAAGGATTGGGTTGGTGTTACACTATCTACAGGGAAGGATTGGGTTGGTGTTACTCTATCTACAGGGGAGGAGTGGGTTGGTGTTACACTATCTACAGGGAAGGAGTGGGTTGGTGTTACACTATCTACAGGGAAGGAGTGGGTTGGTGTTACACTATCTACAGGGAAGGATTGGGTTGGTGTTACACTATCTACAGGGGAGGAGTGGGTTGGTGTTACACTATCTACAGGAAAGGATTGGGTTGGTGTTACACTATCTACAGGGAAGGATTGGGTTGGTGTTACACTATCTACAGGGGAGGAGATGGTTGGTGTTACACTATCTACAGGGGAGGAGATGGTTGGTGTTACACTATCTACAGGGGAGGAGTTGGTTGGTGTTACACTATCTACAGGGGAGGAGTGGGTTGGTGTTACACTATCTACAGGGGAGGAGTTGGTTAGTGTTACACTATCTACAGGGGAGGAGTTGGTTGGTGTTACATTATCTACAGGGGAGGAGTGGGTTGGTGTTACACGTTCTACAGGGGAGGAGTGGGTTGGTGTTACACTATCTACAGGGGAGGAGTGGGTTGGTGTTACACTATCTACAGGGGAGGAGATGGTTGGTGTTACACACTCTACAGGGGAGGAGTTGGTTGGTGTTACACTATCTACAGGGAAGGATTGGGTTGGTGTTTCACTATCTACAGGGAAGGATTGGGTTGGTGTTACACTATCTACAGGGAAGGAGTGGGTTGGTGTTACACTATCTACAGGGAAGGAGTGGGTTGGTGTTACACTATCTACAGGGAAGGATTGGGTTGGTGTTACTCTATCTACAGGGAAGGATTGGGTTGGTGTTACACTATCTACAGGGAAGGATTGGGTTGGTGTTACTCTATCTACAGGGGAGGAGTGGGTTGGTGTTACACTATATACAGGGGAGGAGTGGGTTGGTGTTACACTATATACAGGGAAGGATTGGGTTGGTGTTACACTATCTACAGGGAAGGATTGGGTTGGTGTTACACTATCTACAGGGGAAGGAGTGGGTTGGTGTTACACTATCTACAGGGAAGGAGTGGGTTGGTGTTACACTATCTACAGGGAAGGATTGGGTTGGTGTTACTCTATCTACAGGGAAGGATTGGGTTGGTGTTACACTATCTACAGGGAAGGATTGGGTTGGTGTTACTCTATCTACAGGGGAGGAGTGGGTTGGTGTTACACTATCTACAGGGAAGGAGTGGGTTGGTGTTACACTATCTACAGGGAAGGAGTGGGTTGGTGTTACACTATCTACAGGGAAGGATTGGGTTGGTGTTACACTATCTACAGGGGAGGAGTGGGTTGGTGTTACACTATCTACAGGAAAGGATTGGGTTGGTGTTACACTATCTACAGGGAAGGAGTGGGTTGGTGTTACACTATACAGGGAAGGATTGGGTTGGTGTTACACTATCTACAGGGAAGGATTGGGTTGGTGTTACACTATCTACAGGGAAGGATTGGGTTGGTGTTACACTATATACAGGGAATGATTGGGTTGGTGTTACACTATCTACAGGGAAGGAATGGCTTGGTGTTACACTAACTATAGGGAAGGATTGGGTTGTGTTACACTATCTACAGGGAAGGATTGGGTTGGTGTTACACTATCTACAGGGAAAGATTGGGTTGGTATTACACTATCTACAGGGGAGGAGTTGGTTGGTGTTACACTATCTACAGGGGAGGATTGGGTTGGTGTTACACTATCAACATGGAAGGATTGGGTTGGTGTTACACTATCTACAGGGGAGGATTGGGTTGGTGTTACACTATCTACAGGGGAAAAATTGGTTGGTGTTACTCTATCTACAGGGGAGGAGTGGGTTGGTGTTACACTATCTACAGGGGAGGAGTGGGTTGGTGTTACACTATCTACAGGGGAGGAGTTGGTTGGTGTTACACTATCTACAGGGGAGGAGTTGGTTGGTGTTACATTATCTACAGGGGAGGAGTGAGTTGGTGTTACACGTTCTACAGGGGAGGAGTGGGTTGGTGTTACACTATCTACAGGGAAGGATTGGGTTGGTGTTACACTATATACAGGGAAGGAGTGGGTTGGTGTTACACTATGTACAGGGAAGGATTGGGTTGGTGTTACACTATCTACAGGGAAGGATTGGGTTGGTGTTACACTATATACAGGGAAGGATTGGGTTGGTGTTACACTATATACAGGGAAGGATTGGGTTGTGTTACACTATCTACAGGGGAGGAGTGGGTTGGTGTTACACTATTTACAGGGAAGGATGGGGTTGGTGTTACACTATCTACAGGGGAGGAGATGGTTGGTGTTACACTATCTACAGGGGAGGAGTTGGTTGTTGTTACACTATCTACAGGGAAGGATTGGGTTGGTGTTACACTATCTACAGGGAAGGATTGGGTTGGTGTTACACTATCTACAGGGAAGGAGTGGGTTTGTGTTACACTATGTACAGGGAAGGATTGGGTTGGTGTTACACTATCTACAGGGAAGGATTGGGTTGGTGTTACACTATATACAGGGAAGGATTGGGTTGGTGTTACACTATATACAGGGAAGGAGTGGGTTGGTGTTACACTATCTACAGGGAAGGATTGGGTTGGTGTTACACTATCTACAGGGGAGGAGTGGGTTGGTGTTACACTATCTACAGGAAAGGATTGGGTTGGTGTTACACTATCTACAGGGAAGGATTGGGTTGGTGTTACACTATCTACAGGGGAGGAGTGGGTTGGTGTTACACTATCTACAGGGGAGGAGATGGTTGGTGTTACACTATCTACAGGGGAGGAGTTGGTTGGTGTTACACTATCTACAGGGGAGGAGTGGGTTGGTGTTACACTATCTACAGGGGAGGAGTTGGTTAGTGTTACACTATCTACAGGGGAGGAGTTGGTTGGTGTTACATTATCTACAGGGGAGGAGTGGGTTGGTGTTACACGTTCTACAGGGGAGGAGTGGGTTGGTGTTACACTATCAACAGGGGAGGAGTTGGTTGGTGTTACACTATCTACAGGGGAGGAGTTGGTTGGTGTTACACTATCTACAGGGGAGGACTGGGTTGGTGTTACACTTTCTACAGGGAAGGAGTGGGTTGGTGTTACACTATCTACAGGGAAGGATTGGGTTGGTGTTACACTATCTACAGGGAAGGATTGGGTTGGTGTTACACTATCTACAGGGGAGGATTTGGTTGATGTTACACTATCTACAGGGGAGGATTGGGTTGGTGTTACACTATCTACAGGGAAGGAGTGGGTTGGTGTTACACTATCTACAGGGAAGGATTGGGTTGGTGTTACACTATCTACAGGGGAGGAGTTGGTTGGTGTTACTCTATCTACAGGGGAGGATTGGGTTGTGTTACACTATCTACAGGGGAGGAGTGGGTTGGTGTTACACTATTTACAGGGAAGGATTGGGTTGGTGTTACACTATCTACAGGGGAGGAGTGGGTTGGTGTTACACTATCTACAGGGGAGGAGTGGGTTGGTGTTACACTATCTACAGGGGAGGAGTGGGTTGGTGTTACACTATCTACAGGGGAGGAGTGGGTTGGTGTTACACTATCTACAGGGGAGGAGATGGTTGGTGTTACACTATCTACAGGGGAGGAGTTGGTTGGTGTTACACTATCTACAGGGGAGGAGTGGGTTGGTGTTACACTATCTACAGGGGAGGAGTTGGTTGGTGTTACACTATCTACAGGGGAGGAGTTGGTTGGTGTTACACTATCTACAGGGAAGGATTGGGTTGGTGTTACTCTATCTACAGGGAAGGAGTGGGTTGGTGTTACACTATCTACAGGGAAGGATTGGGTTGGTGTTACTCTATCTACAGGGGAGGAGTGGGTTGGTGTTACACTATATACAGGGGAGGAGTGGGTTGGTGTTACACTATATACAGGGAAGGATTGGGTTGGTGTTACACTATCTACAGGGAAGGATTGGGTTGGTGTTACACTATCTACAGGGAAGGAGTGGGTTGGTGTTACACTATCTACAGGGAAGGAGTGGGTTGGTGTTACACTATCTACATGGAAGGATTGGGTTGGTGTTACTCTATCTACAGGGAAGGATTGGGTTGGTGTTACACTATCTACAGGGAAGGATTGGGTTGGTGTTACTCTATCTACAGGGGAGGAGTGGGTTGGTGTTACACTATCTACAGGGAAGGAGTGGGTTGGTGTTACACTATCTACAGGGAAGGAGTGGGTTGGTGTTACACTATCTACAGGGAAGGATTGGGTTGGTGTTACACTATCTACAGGGGAGGATTGGGTTGGTGTTACACTATCTACAGGAAAGGATTGGGTTGGTGTTACACTATCTACAGGGAAGGAGTGGGTTGGTGTTACACTATACAGGGAAGGATTGGGTTGGTGTTACACTATCTACAGGGAAGGATTGGGTTGGTGTTACACTATCTACAGGGAAGGATTGGGTTGGTGTTACACTATATACAGGGAATGATTGGGTTGGTGTTACACTATCTACAGGGAAGGAATGGCTTGGTGTTACACTATCTATAGGGAAGGATTGGGTTGTGTTACACTATCTACAGGGAAGGATTGGGTTGGTGTTACACTATCTACAGGGAAAGATTGGGTTGGTATTACACTATCTACAGGGGAGGAGTTGGTTGGTGTTACACTATCTACAGGGGAGGATTGGGTTGGTGTTACACTATCAACATGGAAGGATTGGGTTGGTGTTACACTATCTACAGGGGAGGATTGGGTTGGTGTTACACTATCTACAGGGGAAAAATTGGTTGGTGTTACTCTATCTACAGGGGAGGAGTGGGTTGGTGTTACACTATCTACAGGGGAGGTGTGGGTTGGTGTTACACTATCTACAGGGAAGGATTGGGTTGGTGTTACACTATCTATAGGGGAGGAGTTGGTTGGTGTTACACTATCTACAGGGGAGGAGTGGGTTGGTGTTACACTATCTACAGGGAAGGATTGGGTTGGTGTTACACTATCTACAGGGAAAGATTGGGTTGGTGTTACACTATCTACAGGGAAGGATTGGGTTGGTGTTACGCTATCTACAGGGGAGGAGTTGGTTGGTGTTACACTATCTACAGGGGAGGAGTGGGTTGGTGTTACACTATCTACAGGGAAGGAGTGGGTTGGTGTTACACTATCTACAGGGAAGGATTGGGTTGGTGTTACACTATCTACAGGGAAGGATTGGGTTGGTGTTACACTATCTACAGGGAAGGAGTGGGTTGGTGTTACACTATGTACAGGAAAGGATTGGGTTGGTGTTACACTATATACAGGGAAGGATTGGGTTGGTGTTACACTATATACAGGGAAGGATTGGGTTGGTGTTACACTATCTACAGGGAAGGATTGGGTTGGTGTTACACTATCTACAGGGAAGGATTGGGTTGGTGTTACACTATCTACAGGGAAGGATTGGGTTGGTGTTACACTATCTACAGGGAAGGAGTGGGTTGGTGTTACACTATCTACAGGGAAGGAGTGGGTTGGTGTTACACTATCTACAGGGGAGGATTTGGTTGATGTTACACTATCTACAGGGGAGGATTGGGTTGGTGTTACACTATCTACAGGGAAGGATTGGGTTGGTGTTACACTATCTACAGGGAAGGATTGGGTTGGTGTTACACTATCTACAGGGGAGGAGTTGGTTGGTGTTACTCTATCTACAGGGGAGGATTGGGTTGTGTTACACTATCTACAGGGGAGGAGTGGGTTGGTGTTACACTATTTACAGGGAAGGATTGGGTTGGTGTTACTCTATCTACAGGGGAGGAGTGGGTTGGTGTTACACTATCTACAGGGGAGGAGTGGGTTGGTGTTACACTATCTACAGGGGAGGAGTGGGTTGGTGTTACACTATCTACAGGGGAGGAGTGGGTTGGCGTTACACTATCTACAGGGGAGGAGATAGTTGGTGTTACACTATCTACAGGGGAGGAGTTGGTTGGTGTTACACTATCTACAGGGGAGGAGTGGGTTGGTGTTACACTATCTACAGGGGAGGAGTTGGTTGGTGTTACACTTTCTACAGGGGAGGAGTTGGTTGGTGTTACACTTTCTACAGGGGAGGAGTTGGTTGGTGTTACACTATCTACAGGGGAGAAGTGGGTTGGTGTTACACTATCTACAGGGAAGGAGTGGGTTGGTGTTACACTATCTACAGGGAAGGATTGGGTTGGTGTTACACTATCTACAGGGAAGGATTGGGTTGGTGTTACACTATCTACAGGGAAGGAGTGGGTTGGTGTTACACTATGTACAGGGAAGGATTGGGTTGGTGTTACACTATCTACAGGGAAGGATTGGGTTGGTGTTACACTATCTACAGGGAAGGATTGGGTTGGTGTTACACTATATACAGGGAAGGATTGGGTTGTGTTACACTATCTACAGGGGAGGAGTGGGTTGGTGTTACACTATCTACAGGGGAGGAGTTGGTTGGTGTTACACTATCTACAGGGGAGGAGATGGTTGGTGTTACACTATCTACAGGGGAGGAGTTGGTTGGTGTTACACTATCTACAGGGAAGGATTGGGTTGGTGTTACACTATCTACAGGGAAGGATTGGGTTGGTGTTACACTATCTACAGGAAAGGAGTGGGTTGGTGTTACACTATGTACAGGGAAGGATTGGGTTGGTGTTACACTATCTACAGGGAAGGATTGGGTTGGTGTTACACTATATACAGGGAAGAATTGGGTTGGTGTTACACTATATACAGGGAAGGATAGGGTTGTGTTACACTATCTACAGGGGAGGAGTTGGTTGGTGTTACACTTTCTACAGGGGAGGAGTTGGTTGGTGTTACACTATCTACAGGGGAGAAGTGGGTTGGTGTTACACTATCTACAGGGAAGGAGTGGGTTGGTGTTACACTATCTACAGGGAAGGATTGGGTTGGTGTTACACTATCTACAGGGAAGGATTGGGTTGGTGTTACACTATCTACAGGGAAGGAGTGGGTTGGTGTTACACTATGTACAGGGAAGGATTGGGTTGGTGTTACACTATCTACAGGGAAGGATTGGGTTGGTGTTACACTATCTACAGGGAAGGATTGGGTTGGTGTTACACTATATACAGGGAAGGATTGGGTTGTGTTACACTATCTACAGGGGAGGAGTGGGTTGGTGTTACACTATCTACAGGGGAGGAGTTGGTTGGTGTTACACTATCTACAGGGGAGGAGATGGTTGTTGTTACACTATCTACAGGGGAGGAGTTGGTTGGTGTTACACTATCTACAGGGAAGGATTGGGTTGGTGTTACACTATCTACAGGGAAGGATTGGGTTGGTGTTACACTATCTACAGGGAAGGATTGGGTTGGTGTTACACTATCTACAGGGGAGGATTTGGTTGATGTTACACTATCTACAGGGGAGGATTGGGTTGGTGTTACACTATCTACAGGGAAGGAGTGGGTTGGTGTTACACTATCTACAGGGAAGGATTGGGTTGGTGTTACACTATCTACAGGGGAGGAGTTGGTTGGTGTTACTCTATCTACAGGGGAGGATTGGGTTGTGTTACACTATCTACAGGGGAGGAGTGGGTTGGTGTTACACTATTTACAGGGAAGGATTGGGTTGGTGTTACACTATCTACAGGGGAGGAGTGGGTTGGTGTTACACTATCTACAGGGGAGGAGTGGGTTGGTGTTACACTATCTACAGGGGAGGAGTGGGTTGGTGTTACACTATCTACAGGGGAGGAGTGGGTTGGTGTTACACTATCTACAGGGGAGGAGATGGTTGGTGTTACACTATCTACAGGGGAGGAGTTGGTTGGTGTTACACTATCTACAGGGGAGGAGTGGGTTGGTGTTACACTATCTACAGGGGAGGAGTTGGTTGGTGTTACACTATCTACAGGGGAGGAGTGGGTTGGTGTTACACGTTCTACAGGGGAGGAGTGGGTTGGTGTTACACTATCTACAGGGGAGGAGTTGGTTGGTGTTACACTATCTACAGGGGAGGAGTTGGTTGGTGTTACACTATTTACAGGGGAGGAGTGGGTTGGTGTTACACTATCTACAGGGAAGGAGTGGGTTGGTGTTACACTATCTACAGGGAAGGATTGGGTTGGTGTTTCTCTATCTACAGGGGAGGAGTGGGTTGGTGTTACACTATCTACAGGGAAGGAGTGGGTTGGTGTTACACTATCTACAGGGAAGGATTGGGTTGGTGTTACACTATCTACAGGGGAGGAGTGGGTTGGTGTTACACTATCTACAGGAAAGGATTGGGTTGGTGTTACACTATCTACAGGGAAGGAGTGGGTTGGTGTTACACTATACAGGGAAGGATTGGGTTGGTGTTACACTATCTACAGGGAAGGATTGGGTTGGTGTTACACTATCTACAGGGAAGGATTGGGTTGGTGTTACACTATATACAGGGAATGATTGGGTTGGTGTTACACTATCTACAGGGAAGGAGTGGCTTGGTGTTACACTATCTATAGGGAAGGATTGGGTTGTGTTACACTATCTACAGGGAAGGATTGGGTTGGTGTTACACTATCTACAGGGGAGGAGTTGGTTGGTGTTACACTATCTACAGGGGAGGAGTTGGTTGGTGTTACATTATCTACAGGGGAGGAGTGGGTTGGTGTTTAACGTTCTACAGGGGAGGATTGGGTTGGTGTTGCACTATCTACAGGGAAGGAGTGGGTTGGTGTTACACTATCTACAGGGAAGGAGTGGGTTGGTGTTACACTATCTACAGGGAAGGATTGGGTTGGTGTTACTGTATCTACAGGAAAGGATTGGGTTGGTGTTACACTATCTACAGGGAAGGATTGGGTTGGTGTTTCTCTATCTACAGGGGAGGAGTGGGTTGGTGTTACACTATCTACAGGGAAGGAGTGGGTTGGTGTTACATTATCTACAGGGAAGGATTGGGTTGGTGTTACACTATCTACAGGGGAGGAGTGGGTTGGTGTTACACTATCTACAGGAAAGGATTGGGTTGGTGTTACACTATCTACAGGGAAGGAGTGGGTTGGTGTTACACTATACAGGGAAGGATTGGGTTGGTGTTACACTATCTACAGGGAAGGATTGGGTTGGTGTTACACTATCTACAGGGAAGGATTGGGTTGGTGTTACACTATATACAGGGAATGATTGGGTTGGTGTTACACTATCTACAGGGAAGGAGTGGCTTGGTGTTACACTATCTATAGGGAAGGATTGGGTTGTGTTACACTATCTACAGGGAAGGATTGGGTTGGTGTTACACTATCTACAGGGGAGGAGTTGGTTGGTGTTACACTATCTACAGGGGAGGAGTTGGTTGGTGTTACATTATCTACAGGGGAGGAGTGGGTTGGTGTTTAACGTTCTACAGGGGAGGAGTGGGTTGGTGTTACACTATCTACAGGGGAGGAGTTGGTTGGTGTTACACTATCTACAGGGGAGGAGTTGGTTGGTGTTACACTATCTACAGGGGAGGAGTGGGTTGGTGTTACACTATCTACAGGGAAGGAGTGGGTTGGTGTTACACTATCTACAGGGAAGGATTGGGTTGGTGTTACACTATCTACAGGGAAGGATTGGGTTGGTGTTACACTATCTACAGGGAAGGAGTGTGTTGGTGTTACACTATGTACAGGGAAGGATTGGGTTGGTGTTACACTTTCTACAGGGAAGGATTGGGTTGGTGTTACACTATCTACAGGGAAGGAGTGTGTTGGTGTTACACTATGTACAGGGAAGGATTGGGTTGGTGTTACACTATCTACAGGGAAGGAGTGGGTTGGTGTTACACTATCTACAGGGAAGGAGTGGGTTGGTGTTACACTATCTACAGGGAAGGATTGGGTTGGTGTTACTCTATCTACAGGGAAGGATTGGGTTGGTGTTACTCTATCTACAGGGGAGGAGTGGGTTGGTGTTACACTATCTACAGGGAAGGAGTGGGTTGGTGTTACACTATCTACAGGGAAGGAGTGGGTTGGTGTTACACTATCTACAGGGAAGGATTGGGTTGGTGTTACACTATCTACAGGGGAGGAGTGGGTTGGTGTTACACTATCTACAGGAAAGGATTGGGTTGGTGTTACACTATCTACAGGGAAGGAGTGGGTTGGTGTTACACTATACAGGGAAGGATTGGGTTGGTGTTACACTATCTACAGGGAAGGATTGGGTTGGTGTTACACTATCTACAGGGGAGGTGTGGGTTGGTGTTACACTATCTACAGGGAAGGATTGGGTTGGTGTTACACTATCTACAGGGAAGGAGTGGGTTGGTGTTACACTATCTACAGGGAAGGAGTGGGTTGGTGTTACACTATCTACAGGGAAGGATTGGGTTGGTGTTACACTATCTACAGGGGAGGAGTGGGTTGGTGTTACACTGTCTACAGGAAAGGATTGGGTTGGTGTTACACTATCTACAGGGAAGGAGTGGGTTGGTGTTACACTATACAGGGAAGGATTGGGTTGGTGTTACACTATCTACAGGGAAGGATTGGGTTGGTGTTACACTATCTACAGGGAAGGATTGGGTTGGTGTTACACTATATACAGGGAATGATTGGGTTGGTGTTACACTATCTACAGGGAAGGAGTGGCTTGGTGTTACACTATCTATAGGGAAGGATTGGGTTGTGTTACACTATCTACAGGGAAGGATTGGGTTGGTGTTACACTATCTACAGGGGAGGTGTGGGTTGGTGTTACACTATCTACAGGGAAGGATTGGGTTGGTGTTACACTATCTATAGGGGAGGAGTTGGTTGGTGTTACACTATCTACAGGGGAGGAGTGGGTTGGTGTTACACTATCTACAGGGAAGGATTGGGTTGGTGTTACACTATCTACAGGGAAAGATTGGGTTGGTGTTACACTATCTACAGGGAAGGATTGGGATGGTGTTACGCTATCTACAGGGGAGGAGTTGGTTGGTGTTACACTATCTACAGGGGGAAGTGGGTTGGTGTTACACTATCTACAGGGAAGGAGTGGGTTGGTGTTACACTATCTACAGGGAAGGATTGGGTTGGTGTTACACTATCTACAGGGAAGGATTGGGTTGGTGTTACACTATCTACAGGGAAGGAGTGGGTTGGTGTTACACTATGTACAGGGAAGGATTGGGTTGGTGTTACACTATATACAGGGAAGGATTGGGTTGGTGTTACACTATATACAGGGAAGGATTGGGTTGGTGTTACACTATCTACAGGGGAGGAGTTGGTTGGTGTTACATTATCTACAGGGGAGGAGTGGGTTGGTGTTACACGTTCTACAGGGGAGGAGTTGGTTGGTGTTACATTATCTACAGGGGAGGAGTGGGTTGGTGTTACACGTTCTACAGGGGAGGAGTTGGTTGGTGTTACACTATCTACAGGGGAGGAGTTGGTTGGTGTTACACTATCTACAGGGGAGGAGTTGGTTGGTGTTACACTATCTACAGGGGAGGAGTGGGTTGGTGTTCTACAGGAGAATTTTAAAAAAAAATGAAGAAACTAAAATACAATTCTAATTAATCGATATGAAAGAAACAAGAATTGTTAAATGATGGCTGGCTGAATCATTTGTAAACGGAGGTAATAATGAAAGCAGTAAGTGTTTTAGGGGAAAAAACACTGATTCGTTTCAACAATTACAGAAAATAATACTGGCAACCAGCATCGCTACATGTGGGGATCGTTTAAACATATTGCACCAGATACCATCATTGGTAGAACTGGGGATGAGTCTTTAAAAATATTACTAGAGGGTCATCAAGAACAAGTTTGAGGCTGGGTTTCATTATAATTTTATTTACATCATTTTTGTTTTGGCTATAACATTGTGTTGCTGGGGGATATGACTGTACCTAGTTTGACTCACATGTTGTTGTAAACATAATAGTTCAACTGCCTTAAGAAAAAATGATTAAAGGTAAATTAGTTCTTTGGTAAAAGTAAAATTGTAGATTTATTTTTACAGTAAAAAATAATTGACTTATTGATTTTTTTTTTAATTTTTTGTTTTATGTATCAATTGGCTACTAAATTTGTTAAAACCCTTTTTACCTTCAATATGCTTAAACGTTATACCGAGAAGTAAGAACTTTAACGTTGCCTGGTACGATGTGGGAAATAACAGCATGTAAAGCAGTCCACATTTACACGGCGCAATGGAAAGGTCATAGGTCACTACTGCTGAGTTTATTACGGCCAATCAACTCTACTCAGGAGTGAATCATTTAGTACTGATTCACTCAAGTGATTCGATCCACCAAAAATGACAAAAAAGAACAAATAGAGAAAAAAAAAAGGGATCAGCCTCAGACAACAAGACTGAGGCCGAGCTGTGAAGGTTGAGAAAACACGGGCTGAGACTAAGAGGCGGATGGCAGACCTGCCAGGCAGGTGACTTGCCAGGTAAGGTACCATTCAGGTTGATATTTGCACACGTGGACAGTTAATTAGGGGCAAGAGTCGGGCGGAGATGGGGAGAAATAAATACAAGGTGCGCTCATCACCAGGCATCGCTATTGTCGGGATGAAGCCTCGTGCTGAGATCTGACCTGGGCCCACCTCTTTGCCCCTTCCCCACCTCCCTCCCCCATCTCCTCACATTATCGCTCATGTATTTCATTGGTATTGCATGTCGCACGTTAAGTGGCCTGTATGATGTAAAACAGGTTTTTTTTTTGGCTGTGTGGCTTTTACTGGTGGAGAAATGAGGTAATAATCATTACCCATGTAATGTAGGTCAGTCGGATCACTGGTCAATTATATATGCACACAAACCAGTGCTATGGGTCAAAGGTTACTGCGATACGACCGCAGGTAATTAAAGACAACGTATAATGGCATGGGTGTTGTGAACTGCAATCGATTCCTCTGATAATGACTGGTCATCATGCGCCTCGTCGAATGGTGGGGTCATGGAGACGTAGTGTGATGTAAGGACGAGATGATACCTCTTGATCGTAAAACGAATCAGAAGAGAACTGAGGAAACTGGGGTACAGATACTGGGGTATCATTAGAAAATAAATAACTGGGGAAACTGGAACATAGATAAATGGGGGAACTGGAACATAGATAAATGGGGGAACTGGAAGATAAATAACTGTGGGAACTGGAACATAAATAACTGGGGGAACTGGAACATAGATAACTGGGGGAACTGGAACATAGATAAATAGGGTATCACAGGAACAAAGAAAACTGGGGGAACTGGATCAAAGATAACTGGTGGAACTGGAACACAAATAACTGGGGAATCACTGGAGCATAGGTTTTTGGTGAAATTGGAACATAGATAACTGGGGGAAATTGAGCAAAAATACTGGGAAAACTGGAACATCACTAAAACATAGATAACTGTGGTATTTATGCACCATGGATAACGGGATATCAACAGAACATAGATGACTGGGATATCATTGGCACATAGGTAAATGGGGTATCACTAAAACACAGATAACTGTGGTACTTATGTACCATGGATAACTGGATATCAACGGAACATAGATGACTTGGATATCACTGCAGCTCGATCGCACAGGCCAGCCAATTAAGTACAAAGATCAACGCGCCACCATATCGCTGGTCACAATGATAGGGATGTAGGTTTGGAGAGATTTGTCAAAGCGAATTTCAGATTATTTATCAAAAACACTTTAGACTCTGGTAGCAAACTGTTTGTGAACTGGTTCTCAAAAACCGTATTAAGTATTCAATTCCTAACGGTCTCTGTAACATGTATTAGTTTAAAGAAAAGGCTCGCATGGTTCCAAACTCAAAATCCAAAATTTTAACTGACTTCTTTCACAGACTTGCTGAAGTCGTATGTGGTAAGAGGATCTCTGAGCCCAGTTTGAGAATCAGCGTATTCGCATGATTCATAGCTTACTGCTCGCTCAAAGTTCATTTCTTTATCAGTGTGAAAATGAAGCGCCTATTAGACTCATAAGTTTTAATGGCACCGCTCGCATCCTTTTCAGAAGTAATCTTTAACCTTAAAAAATAAAAACAGGAATATATTGCCAGCACTATTTAGTCACAATTAACTTAGAAGTTAACTTCGACATACAAAAAGAATATTTCCAGCGATGTTGTCCTTTTGGTGAACTTTTTTTTTGTTATTTCGTTTAAACAATTGATAGTGCAATGGTTTTGGGGGCACCACGGGAGATACAGCGGGGACTTTAGCCGTGACATGAAATATACGTTTGTCCTCAACGGAGATGGAACCAGGAACCCTCATGATGACAGTCGAGCGCTTTTTACCACACGACCAAGTAGTGAATTTGTTTTAATAAGTAAAACACACAACAATCAAGATAAAACATATCATCCAATGAAAGCTATCATCCAATGAAAGCTATCATCCAATGAAAGCTATCATAGCCTACAATGAAAGCTATCATCCAATGAAACCTATCATCCAATGAAAGCTATCATCCAATGAAACCTATCATCCAATGAAACCTATCATCCAATGAAACCTATCATCCAATGAAACCTATCATTCAATGAAAGCTAAATATATTTAGTCTAAGTTACTTTCCACAGCTTCGGAAAGAATTATTCATCTTAAGAGATTATTCTAAAACAGGGAACTAAAATAGACACACGGGTGTATTTTGTCTGTGGATGTATAAACTGTTCTTGAGTTTGTGCTTGTAAATATCTCTTGAGATGTCATAGGGTGCATATGATTATATGACAAAAAAAAAAGATTCAGGATTAACTGCACTGCACGTGAGTAAATCTGCACAAGCAGCTGACAGGATTAAAGGGCATGCCTGTTTTCTGTCAGGATTACGTTGTCAGGATAATCTTGGGAAGTGGGGGGGGGGAGGGGGAGAATGTATACAACGGTGCACGTCATCAGCTAGAGTTCAGTGTACTATTTAGTATTATCACTGCTCACCTACCGACCTAAATTCTACTGTTACTTTGTTTTCTTTAGCCTTTAGTCTTTGTCTGACTCCATCGGTCTGTTGAGTGTTTTAGTGAGACTAGACTTATAGCTTGGAGTTGTGTGTGTCTAGTTGTGTGTGTGTGTGTGTGTGTGTGTCTAGTTGTGTGTGTCCGTTGAGTGTTTAGTGAGACTAGACTTATAGCTTGAGGTTGTGTGTGTCTAGTTGTGTGTGTCTGTGTGTTTGTCTAGCTGTGTGTGTATGTTGAGTGTTTAGTGAGACTAGACTTATAGCTTGGAGTTGTGTGTGTCTAGTTGTGTATGTCTGTGTGTCTATCTAGCTGTGTGTGTCTGTTGAGTGTTTAGTGAGACTAGACTTATAGCTTGGAGTTGTGTTTGTCTAGTTGTGTGTGTGTCTAGTTGTGTGTGTCTTTGTGTCTGTCTACTTGTGTGTCTGTCTAGTTGTGTGTGTCTGTGTCTGTCTAGTTGTGTGTGTGTGTGTCTAGTTGTGTGTGTCTGTGTGTCTGTCTAGCTGTGTGTGTCTGTTGAGTGTTTAGTGAGACTAGACTTATAGCTTGGAGTTGGTCTGTCTAGTTGTGTGTGTGTGTGTCTAGTTGTGTGTGTCTGTGTGTCTGTCAAGTTGTGTGTGTCTAGTTGTGTGTGTCTAGTTGTGTGTGTCTGTTGAGTGTTTAGTGAGACTAGACTTATAGCTTGGAGTTGTGTCTGTCTTGTTGTGTGTGTGTATGTCTAGTTGTGTGTGTCTGTGTGTCTGTCAATTTGTGTGTGTCTAGTTGTGTGTGACTGTGTGTCTGTCTAGTTGTGTGTGTCTGTTGAGTGTTTAGTGAGACTAGACTTATAGCTTGGAGTTGTGTGTGTCTAGTTGTGTGTGTCTAGTTGTGTGTGTCTGTGTGTCTGTCTAGTTGTGTGTGTCTGTTGAGTGTTTAGTGAGACTAGACTTATAGCTTGGAGTTGTGTTTGTCTAGTTGTGTGTGTGTGTGTCTAGTTGTGTGTGTCTGTGTGTCTGTCAAGTTGTGTGTGTCTAGTTGTGTGTGTCTTTGTGTCTGTCTACTTGTGTGTCTGTGTCTGTCTAGTTGTGTGTGTGTGTGTCTAGTTGTGTGTGTCTGTGTGTCTGTCTAGCTGCGTGTGTCTGTTGAGTGTTTAGTGAGACTAGACTTATAGCTTGGAGTTGTGTTTGTCTAGTTGTTTGTGTGTGTCTAGTTGTGTGTGTCTATGTGTCTGTCAAGTTGTGTCTGTCTAGTTGTGTGTGTCTATGTGTCTGTCAAGTTGTGTGTGTCTGTTGAGTGTTTAGTGAGACTAGACTTATAGCTTGGAGTTGTGTCTGTCTTGTTGTGTATCTGTGTCTAGTTGTGTGTGTCTGTTAGTCTGTCAAGTTGTGTCTAGTTGTGTGTGTCTGTGTGTCTGTCTAGTTGTGTGTGTCTGTTGAGTGTTTAGTGAGACTAGACTTATAGCTTGGAGTTGTGTTTGTCTAGTTGTGTGTGTGTGTCTAGTTGTGTGTGTCTGTCTAGTTTGTGTGTCTACGTGTGTGTGTCTGTGTCTGTCTAGTTGTGTGTGTCTAGTTGTGTGTGTCTGTGTGCCTGTCTAGCAGTGTGTGTCTGTTGAGTGTTTAGTGAGACTAGACTTATAGCTTGGAGTTGGTCTGTCTAGTTGTGTGTGTGTGTGTACACTTGTGCTTGAATGTGTTTAAGAGTATACAGAAAGTAAAACTGACAATGAGAGGGGACAGGATGGTGGTACAGGTAGTAGTAAACGTAGGTAGCGAGTGAAAATGTTCCAATGATTTTGTTTTAAACTGGTATTGCGTAATACTTGGCTTCCGAGAGAAGAAGGTAATAAACAGTTCTGGGAGGTGCAGGGACGGAAGAGGTAGTGGGGGGGGGGGAGAGGACTTCGTGGCCAGATTTATGTACTCACATTTTTGTTCAAATAGAGAAAAAAAAATTTTAGATTGTAACTTCAAAAGTCGGAAACTAAAAAACACGAAACGAAATAAAAATAAAATGGGAGACGGAGAGGAAATAATGTCGGTAAATGAACAGTTAGTGTGTGTGTGTGTGTGTGTCGGAACTAGTGTGTGTGTGTCTGTGTGTGTGTGTGTGTGTGCATCTTAACGGGTGTGTGTGTCTGTGTGTGTGAACGAGTGTGTGTCTGTGTGTTTGTTTGACACTTTAACGTATGTGGAGGGTGCAGGAGATGCATGGATTTAGAGTGGAGGGGGGAGGGAGGGGGTCGTTCAAGGAAATTAAAAGATGAAGCAAAAGAAGAAGTCAACCTCCTGATAGAAATGATGAAGAAAACAGAAGAAGTAAATATTCTGTTCCTTTTTCAACAGAAGAAACACACAACCTATACACCATTTAGAGAAACTCACCACCAATACACCATTGAGACACCACCAACACTTAAAGGGAAAGTAAAATAAGACTCTACCCAGTGGCGTCATTTAGGGGATGGGCGGGGGGGAGGAGGAGAGTGGACAATTGTCCCATCTGTAAACCCCCAAGGATCAATCTTATGTATTTATTTTTTTTTTAAATTAACACCTTTTATAAGTTTCATTAACACCTTTTGTAAGTTTCAGAATGGTGAAAACACCTGTTTGTGTGTGTGTGTGTTTTTTTTTTTTTGGATTACGTAATGTCAAACATTGAAATATCAAAGAAAAATGGCAAAAATAAAAATGCTGCCCATGCCCAAAAAATCCAAAGCCCTACCTGAAATGACGCCGCTGAGTGTAACTTGAGAAAACAATCAAAATATATCTGTCAAGTCTCCATAGCAACTAAAAGTTTAAAAAATATATATTTGATCTAATACAAGTGCATGTAGGTTACCAAAGCAAATGTATTTCACTTGTTGCTTTCTTTCGTCTTTTTTTGAAGTTCAGATTTATTTTTCCTAAGATTGTATAACAGTGTAGACAGGTGTGAGTGTAGATGGGGCAGGGGGTGGAAGGGAAAGCGGAAGCAGTTCCAGACCGACTTGGTTTGATTTTAATTAAACATTGCGAAATGCTTGACAGTTCTGTAACAAGACGACATACTTGTTTCAAGCGTTTTGTTCATCTAGCACAATATAAATTTAATTTAAAGTAAACAATGAATTCTAATTAAATGACCACCAATGACGTAATTATGATAAACTGACCATCAATGACGTCAACTTCTTCAAAAGTTCGGCTCTCAAAGTGACAGTTCAAACTGCTACTAAAAGTTTCTTCACATTTCAATTAACATAAACAAATACCACAGTTTACCTCCTTTCCCTTTATTATAACATATAACAAACTTAATGGTACCCAACTCACTCTCAGATATCTCCCCCACTATTATAACACAAAACAAACTTAAGGGTATCCAACTCACTCTCCGGTATCTCCCCCACTATTATAACACATAAAAAACTTAAGGGTATCCAACTCACTCTCAGATATCTCCCCCACTATTATAACACATAACAAACTTAAGGTATCCAACTCACTCTCAAATATCTCCCCCACTATCATAACACATAACAAACTTAAGGTATCCAACTCACTCTCAGATATCTCCCCCACTATTATAACACATAAAAAACTTAAGGGTATCCAACTCACTCTCAGATATCTCCCCCACTATTATAACACATAACAAACTTAAGGGTATCCAACTCACTCTCGGTATCTCCCCCATTATTATAACACATAACAAACTTAAGGGTACCCAACTCACTCTCAGATATCTCCCCCACTATTATAACACATAACAAACTTAAGGGTATCCAACTCACTCTCCGGTATCTCCCCCACTATTATAACACATAACAAACTTAAGGTATCCAACTCACTCTCAGATATCTCCCCCACTATCATAACACATAACAAACTTAAGGTATCCAACTCACTCTCAGATATCTCCCCCACTATTATAACACATAACAAACTTAAGGTATCCAACTCACTCTCAGATATCTCCCCCACTATCATAACACATAACAAACTTAAGGTATCCAACTCACTCTCAGATATCTCCCCCACTATTATAACACATAAAAAACTTAAGGGTATCCAACTCACTCTCAGATATCTCCCCCACTATTATAACACATAACAAACTTAAGGGTATCCAACTCACTCTCGGTATCTCCCCCACTATTATAACACATAACAAACTTAAGGGTATCCAACTCACTCTCAGATATCTCCCCCACTATTATAACACAAAACATACTTAAGGTATCCAACTCACTCTCAAATATCTCCCCCACTATTATAACACATAACAAACTTAAGGGTATCCAACTCACTCTCAGATATCTCCCCCACTATTATAACACAAAACATACTTAAGGGTACCCAACTCACTCTCCGGTATCTCCCCCACTATTATAACACAAAACAAAATTAAGGTATCCAACTCACTCTCAGATATCTCCCCCACTATTATAACACAAAACATACTTAAGGGTACCCAACTCACTCTCCGGTATCTCCCCCACTATTATAACACAAAACAAAATTAAGGGTACCCAATTCACTCTCCGGTATCTCCACTCCCTCCTCCCGCCATTTTCTTCAATGAAATTATTTTTACGATTATCACAAATTATTAAATTCATTCAAATATCAACTAAACACAATTGCATCATTATATAATATTTGAACTCTTTTGCAAATTGATTAATAATTTTTATTTAATTGATTTCTTTCCCTCTTTAAATCCCGAGTGTCTTTTCGGTTGGGTTGTGTGTGTGTGGGGGGGAGGGGAGGAGAGCGATTGGCGGGCGAGAGATGGGCAGTTTTCTTCTGTTCTTGACCACAACTAAAGAAAATTCATAAAAATTCAATTGGCCTATATTAGCGGTCACCATACCGGAATTTTTTTACTATAAAAGTTATTTTGAAATATTTTCGGAATTTATGTTTTTCCTGAACCGGCATTCCGGTATTTTAAATATTTTAGATAGAGAAGCTTTCGTTGAGATTTGAAACTTTAAGTCACTATGTATCACCTACTCTGAGAGATCTGAGACTTTAAGTCACTATGTATCACCTTCTGAGAGATCTGAGACTTTAAGTCACTATGTATCACCGTCTGAGAGATCTGAGACTTTAAGTCACTATGTATCACCTTCTGAGAGATCTGAGACTTTAAGTCACTATGTATCACCTACTGAGAGATCTGAGACTTTAAGTCACTATGTATCACCTTCTGAGAGATCTGAGACTTTAAGTCACTATGTATCACCTTCTGAGAGATCTGAGACTTTAAGTCACTATGTATCACCTTCTGAGAGATCTGAGACTTTAAGTCACTATGTATCACCTTCTGAGAGATCTGAGACTTTAAGTCACTATGTATCACCTTCTGAGAGATCTGAGACTTTAAGTCACTATGTATCACCTTCTGAGAGATCTGAGACTTTAAGTCACTATGTATTACATATACTTTCTGTGTCTAGAGAGACAAAGTAAAAAAAAATGACAATTTCCAAAAAAAAACTCTTCTATCTATCCAGTCAAAAGTGTAAGAGACAGTTTAACTCTTTCCCTTCTTTCAGAAACATATTTGTTTGTTAATGAAAGTTTTTAAAAAGTCTCCTTGTGATTTATCACCATGTATTTAATTGAATTACACTATGTAGGTCAATTGTAGCCATACTGTTTCATGATTCCCATTTGGTTATTAGATGTAATGAAACATATGACGGAAGACAATCTAAAGCTGCCATATTGTGTTGTATGGTGGATAACAAGATGGCATTATGTGTAGTGGTTAACAAGATGGCATCCATGTATGTTTAATGGACAAAGACTGACCAGATCAGTGAAGGGGGTGAAGACGTTTCAAAAACACAAAATATCTGTAATTTAACAGAAGAAATGTAGCTTGAGCAGAAATGAAACGTGATATGTGTTCTGGTCAAATTAAAATAACATGACCATCTACTTCTACCAACATTATAAGTGCAAACGGTCAAGCTGAAATAACATGACAAAATTTTGAAAAACTTAATTTCAACTTTCTTTATATAAATGTTGCATTGGCATAAACCACCAAATGACCTGTTTATATAAACAAACCTATATTAATCCTGGCCACATTTAACTCAACAACATGTTTGTTTGATTTCTTAATATTTGTACCGCATCATTTTGGTCACACTCACTACTAGGACCAGCTCCAGCTCAGCCCATCCCATAATTTCCAACTATGTAAATCATCGGGTGAATCTTGACGGAAATGGTTCTCAATTTTATTTTTTGGCATTTTTTGTTTTCATTTTGTGTCTCGCTCTCTGACATGCAACATCAACATGTCTCATGTCCATTACTTTTTATATCATCATTGGTTTTCTGATTTCGTCTATCCGTTCACCCTGCTGTAACGCACGCCATGCTATGTACACTGCACAGATGATGAACAAACATTTGTTAAACCGACATACGAAATATGGCTAGGGAGCTAAATTTCCGCTTCATGATCATTTTTTTTTGAAAGTTCAAGGTCATCTTTTTAAAATATGAGAAAAATGAAAACAATAAAAAATGGGAAAATCATGGCGGCATCAAGGAATTCGGTCAGCAATGAATTTTCATCCATTCTGTTTTGTCTATTGAGTTATTCTCAGAAAGTTTTTTTTTAAATCTGTGATAAGCGAAAATATTCTGACTATATAGCTGCATAAATGTGATGTTATACCAGGACTTTTTATGAATCCAGTAACCACAGTTGATACAGTAACTATATGGACTTTTCAACATCACTCACCATGGCTTCGGTCACTTAGGATTTAATAGATAACTGGTGACATTGTTCCCTTTCATGGGCGACAACCATGGATCTCTTAAAATAGATAACTGGTGACATTGTTCCCTTTCATGGGCGACAACCATGGATCTCTTAAAATAGATAACTGGTGACGTTGTTCCCTTTCATGGGCGACAACCACGGATCTCTTAAAATAGATAACTGGTGACATTGTTCCCTTTCATGGGCGACAACCATGGATCTCTTAAAATAGATAACTGGTGACATTGTTCCCTTTCGCGGGCGACAACCACGGATCTCTTAAAATAGATAACTGGTGACATTGTTCCCTTTCATGGGCGACAACCATGGATCTCTTAAAATAGATAACTGGTGACATTGTTCCCTTTCATGGGCGACAACCATGGATCTCTTAAAATAGATAACTGGTGACATTGTTCCCTTTCGCGGGCGACAACCACGGATCTCTTAAAATAGATAACTGGTGACATTGTTCCCTTTCGCGGGCGACAACCATGGATCTCTTAAAATAGATAACTGGTGACATTGTTCCCTTTCGCGGGCGACAACCACGGATCTCTTAAAATAGATAACTGGTGACATTGTTCCCTTTCATGGGCGACAACCATGGATCTCTTAAAATAGATAACTGGTGACGTTGTTCCCTTTCATGGGCGACAACCACGGATCTCTTAAAATAGATAACTGGTGACATTGTTCCCTTTCATGGGCGACAACCATGGATCTCTTAAAATAGATAACTGGTGACATTGTTCCCTTTCGCGGGCGACAACCACGGATCTCTTAAAATAGATAACTGGTGACATTGTTCCCTTTCATGGGCGACAACCATGGATCTCTTAAAATAGATAACTGGTGACGTTGTTCCCTTTCATGGGCGACAACCACGGATCTCTTAAAATAGATAACTGGTGACATTGTTCCCTTTCATGGGCGACAACCATGGATCTCTTAAAATAGATAACTGGTGACATTGTTCCCTTTCGCGGGCGACAACCACGGATCTCTTAAAATAGATAACTGGTGACATTGTTCCCTTTCATGGGCGACAACCATGGATCTCTTAAAATAGATAACTGGTGACATTGTTCCCTTTCATGGGCGACAACCATGGATCTCTTAAAATAGATAACTGGTGACATTGTTCCCTTTCGCGGGCGACAACCACGGATCTCTTAAAATAGATAACTGGTGACATTGTTCCCTTTCATGGGCGACAACCATGGATCTCTTAAAATAGATAACTGGTGACATTGTTCCCTTTCGCGGGCGACAACCACGGATCTCTTAAAATAGATAACTGGTGACATTGTTCCCTTTCGCGGGCGACAACCACGGATCTCTTAAAATAGATAACTGGTGACATTTTTCCCTTTCATGGGCGACAACCATGGATCTCTTAAAATAGATAAGTGGTGACATTGAAACTTTAATCCGCCAAACTTTTCCATAGAAATTATATACGTTACATTCAGTGTCTTTAGTGCAACCGATCCTGACCCAAACTTCACCACTTACATCAGATATTAAAGAGATGAACACAATGTCTACTAACACTGTTCACATTACGTACATGTTAAATTGTCATAAAATAAAAATATGCTGATGGAACAATGTATTAAATGTATGATATGTTCATAGTGTATGTCTTTTTTTCCTTTGCTTTTTTTTCTCAATTCATCTATTTTATTCCTATATTGATCCAGGCTTATGTACTCGTGCATGCTTCACCATGGGGAGGGGGGGGGAGGGGCTATATTTCAGTTATGACGTACAATGTCATTAAAGTCAAAATTTGTTTTTTTATTCATTGGAGGACAAAAAAAGTCTTCTTTTCAAGTGTGTGCACATTTATAGCTGCATTGATTTTGAAACGATTTAATATGTTAATATCTTATGATAATAGTTGATATAACAAATATTATTTTTCTTAAAAAAAAAAAAAAAAGGAAACTCAATTGAAGTTAACTCTATAGTTTAATATATTATATCTATCATGTAAATTAATTCCCGAAAATAGATGTAAACATATTTGAAAACGAACATTGAGCAATGAAAGAAACTGTTTCAACTATTTGATTTGGCTACACAATTATTGTGTACGACACCGCAGTGATGTGATCCCTATTAAACAACACAGAATTGTGCAGTAAAATCTTCAAAGAATCACATAAAAGCAACTTATTGCTTGAAAAACTTCCATCCTTAGCACAAACACATTCCAACACATGCGTTCAATTAAACTGTTTCAAAGTAAGTTTTTAAAAATAATGGCTTTCCGACCACTTTCAGCTTTCACTTTATTGAGAGACTAAAAATCCTACATCAGAAATGCGTTATGATTACTCTATGATGGTTGTAATTTACTCCTCATAGGAGGAGACCTGCTCAATATTCAACTCTATCATGGTTGTAATTTACTCCTCATAGGAGGAGACCTGCTCAATATTCAACTCTATCATGTCTGTAATTTACTCCTCATAGGAGGAGACCTGCTCAATATTCAACTCTATCATGGTTGTAATTTACTCCTCATAGGAGGAGACCTGCACAATATTCAACGCTATCATGTCTGTAATTTACTCCTCATAGGAGGAGACCTGCACAATATTCAACTCTATCATGGTTGTAATTTACTCCTCATAGGAGGAGACCTGCACAATATTCAACTCTATCATGGTTGTAATTTACTCCTCATAGGGTGAGACCTGCACAATGTCCAAGTTTCCGCCAGTCGAGATCACTTGAAATAGACTCACAAGACAGTCGCACACTTAAAAAAAGGGAAGTATAAAAAAAATCCAGCTGTAACCTCCCATGTGTACATCCAGCCGTAACCTCCCATGTGTACATCCAGCCGTAATCTCTCATGTGTACATCTAGCCATAACCTCCCATGTGTACATCCAGCCGTAACCTCTCATGCGTACATCCAGCCGTAACCTCCCATGTGTACATTCAGCCGTAACCTCCCATGTGTACATCCAGCCGTAACCTTCCATGTGTACATCCAGCAGTCAGTAACCTCTCATGTGTACATCCAGCCGTAACCTCTCATGTGTACATCTAGCTGTAACCTCTGATGTGTACATCCAGCCATTACCTCCCATGTGTACATCCAGCCGTAACCTCTCATGTGTACATCTAGCTGTAACCTCTGATGTGTACATCCAGCCATAACCTCCCATGCGTACATCCAGCCGTAATCTCCCATGTGTACATCTAGCTGTAACCTCCCATGTGTACACCGGGATTAAGCCTACCCCATCCTAACGATCTTTACCAAAATTTCCTTCTCCAACTGACTGTAATCTCAGTTCGCTCAATATCAGACCCAAAGAGAACAAACAGTTTTACATAACCACAAAATTGATGGAGCCAGGTTTCAATCGTTTTAGAACTGCTGGTTTCGAGTTTTCTTCAAAACATTTTTTTTCAGTTACGGGGAGATCATTATGGACGACTTCCCTAAAGTTTGCTGGAGTTAACGACCTTTTCTTTCTTTTTTTTTTTTTGGCAGTTTCCACTCCTATCAGTTGTTTTTTCATGTGTCTAGATTTTTCTTTTTTCCTTTTTGGTTTGTTTCGTAATTTAGTTGTCGGATCAAAGTCAGGATCACATCAAGTTTCAGGATGTTGATGAAAAATATCTTTAGTTGTTTCACTGTATAATTAAAATGAAATCGTTTAACTATCCCGGTATTGAAGATGCAAGTGTGCATACATTATCAAAACCAAATACAGAAACACAAGACAGAAACACAAGACAGAAACACAAGACAGAAACACAAGACAGAAATACAAGACAGAAATACAAGACAGAAATTGAAACTCTACATTTTTCGAAACACCCCCTCCTCGCCTCCAATTAGAAACTTATTAGTCACTGGTTCGTAATTTTCCTTTTTTATTCCAAGAGTCTTAAATCAATTCTTGCAAAAAAAAAATTCATTTACTTTTCAAACGATGGAAAATTACGTTTCATTTTTTTTTTGTATAAATTCTTTTGATTAGTTTTATCTCTAACTGTACTGCCAGTACACTGACAGAATGGGATATTTTTATTCTCAGAACTCTGTCAGGTTTGTGTATTACCTTCAAGTATTTTGTATAAAAAAATTATTTACATGTCTGGAATTTACTGTAAAGACTCATTAAGCAGAAATAATGTCTTCCTGCTGCAGTACCCAGACGCTGTAGCACATATTGATGCACAGAAATAGGAAATTCAAATAAAACTAAACAAAATGTCAAGATATAAAAATATTTTTATTTCTTCAATTTTCATCTAAACAAACTTACAACAAACAATACTATTGTTTGTTTTCATTAAAAAAAATCAATTTATGACCAGAAATCTGTTTTACAGTACGACTTTAAAAAAAATAATTAATTAACATTTACAATCCTTAAAGACAAAAAACAAAAATGTAAACCAGACGGCCAGAAATGTTGCAAATACCTGGCCAATGAAAGAAATAACAAATTACGTAATGAACGTTTGGCTTCTTTTGAGTTTCAGTGCCGGCTTTCATCTGGCACAAATTTTATTCTCCTGTAATTTATTTAATATTTCCCCATCCACTTCTTTTTTCTTCCTTTCAACTGTGTCGTCATTAAAAGTTTAAGGGGGGGGGGGGGGGGAATCATGTTATCGGACAGTTAAAATGTTTAACTGTCTTTTTTTTTTAATTTTTGGTTCAGTTTCATTGTTCAATGGATGTATTGAACCACAAGGCCAGTGAACAGATTTAGGAGCCGGAAACAAACAAATCTCACAATGTACCGCTAATTTTCATTACTGTCCATTTCTAGTAAAAATAAAAGTTAAAAGTACATTAAATTTAAAAAAAAATGTTCATAAAAACTGACCAAACTACAAGGTCAAGGTTCAGACGTTGAATGAGGCTTTAAGGCATCTAGAGTTCACCTGTACCATGTAGCCACCTGTAAAGTGTAGCCATCTGTACCGTGTAGCCACTTGTACCGTGTAGCCACCTGTACCGTTAGCCACCTGTACCGTGTAGCCAGGACTCCAATGGTCAAGAATGCACTTACTTGACCTGTCTAATTTCAAAGAAACCTTTTTTTTTTAAATGTTTGGAATCAGGGACGTAGTCTGGACTTTCTCAAGAATACATTGAGCCCAAGACTTCAATATTGTCTCAAGAATACACTGAGCCAAAGACCTCGACATTGTCTCAAGAATACATTGAGCCCAAGACCTCAATATTGTCTTAAGAATACATTGAGCCCAAGACCTCAATATTGTCTCAAGAATACATTTAGCCCAAGACTTCAATATTGTCTCAAGAACACATTGAGCCCAAGACTTCAATATTGTCTCCAGAATACATTGAGCCCAAGACTTCAATAATGTCTCAAGAATGCGTTGAGCCCAAGACGTCAATATTGTCTCAAGAATACATTGAGCCAAAGACCTCAATATTGTCTCAAGAATACATTGAGCCCAAGACCTCAATATTGTCTCAAGAATACATTGAGCCCAAGACTTCAATATTTTCTCAAGAATACATTGAGCCCAAGACTTCAATATTGTCTCAAGAATACATGGAGCCCAAGACTTCAATATTGTCTCAAGAATACATTGAGCCCAAAACTTCAATATTGTCTCAAGAATACATGGAGCCCAAGACCTCAATATTGTCTCAAGAATACACTGAGTCCAAGACCTCAATATTGTCTCAAGAATACACGGAGCCCAAGACCTCAATATTGTCTCAAGAAGACACTGAGCCCAAGACCTCAATATTGTTTCAAGAATACATTGAGCCCAAGACCTCAATATTGTCTCAAGAATACACTGAACCCAAGACCTCAATATTGTCTCAAGAATACACTGAGCCCAAGACCTCAATATTGTCTTAAGAATACACTGAGCCCAAGACCTCCATATTGTCTCAAGAATACATTGAGCCCAAGACCTCCATATTGTCTCAAGAATACATTGAGCCCAAGACTTCAATATTGTCTCAAGAATACACTGAGCCCAAGACTTCAATATTCTTTCAAGAATACATTGAGCCCAAGACCTCAATATTGTCTCAAGAATACATTGAGCCCAAGACCTCAATATTGTTTCAAGAATACATTGAGCCCAAGACCTCAATATTGTCTCAAGAATACATTGAGCCCAAGACCTCAATATTGTCTCAAGAATACATTGAGCCTAAGACCTCAATATTGTCTCAAAAATTCATTGAGCCCAAGACCTCAATATTGTCTCAAAAATACATTGAGCCCAAGACCTCAATATTATCTCAAGAATACACTGAGCCCAAGACCTCAATATTGTCTCAAGTATACACTGAGCCCAAGACTTCAATATTGTCTCAAATATACACTGAGCCCAATACTTCAATATTGCCTCAAATATACACTGAGCCCAAGACTTCAATATTGCCTCAAATATACACTGAGCCCAAGACTTCAATATTGCCTCAAATATACACTGAGCCCAAGACTTCAATATTGTCTCAAGAATACACTGAGCCCAAGACTTCAATATTGTCTCAAGAATACATTGAGCCCAAGACTTCAATCTTGTCTCAAGAATACACTGAGCCCAAGACCTCAATATTGTCTCAAGAATACACTGAGCCCAAGACCTCAATATTGTCTCAAGAATACACTGAGCCCAAGACCTCAATATTGTCTCAAGAATACACTGAGCCCAAGACCTCAATATTGTCTCAAGAATACACTGAGCCCAAGACCTCAATATTGCCTCAAGAATACACTAAGCCCAAGACCTCAATATTGTCTCAGACCATTTTATAAGCTCAAAAAGATTAACGTTATTTTTTGGCATTTAATGATTTTGATTTCTGTACACAATTAAGAGGAATAGTTGATTCTAATGACAGCCGAATCGTTGAAATTTGTATATCAGATGGATGACATAAGAATTAAGTAGATGGATAAATTATTTACTCTTTTTCCAGGTCAAGCTGAAAGTTCAAATGACCCCCCCCCTTCTAATTCAAACCTTTAATTCTTTAACCAGCCGTGGCTACAGCTTCCAATGCATGGTTCAGTTCATCTGTTGCGTGGCTACAGCTTCCAATGCATGGTTCAGTTCATCTGTTGCGTGGCTACAGCTTCCAATGCATGGTTCAGTGCATCTGTTGCGTGGCTACAGCTTCCAATGCATGGTTCAGTTCATCTGTTGCCATGATCTTAATGTTTTACATTCAAACTTTACTTTCATTTTATTTACGCAAAACTAATTCGAGGAGACCTCAAGATAAATCGGTATTCAATAAGGTAAAGTGAAAGATGGGACTAAAATAAAAGTCTTACAGTATAACATACAGATAGATTGGACGACAATAAAAAAAAGTCTTACAGTATAACATACAGACAGATGGGACGAGTATTAACAAAAAAACAGACATATTGGTAGAAGACAGTCTGACCAACAACAGATCAGCTGCCAGCATTAAGTAACCAACTAACTATATTGTGTCTATATTGTATCTATAGTATGTCTAAATTGTGTCTATATTGTGTCAATATCATGATGTATTTGACTGCGAACTATTTTTATCTTCTTACTTTTCTTTCTAACTCTTTCTCTGAGTCTGTCTATCGGTCTGTCCCAGAAACTAATCTATTCCAGCTACTACGGGAAAAGATGAAATATTGTTTTCAATAAATTGATTCCATGAATTGAGCGATGAAAAAATCGAAAAGTCCGGGATGGATCGAGTTGAAGTAAAAAAAAAAACCAATATTAAAAAAACAAAACAGATTTGAAAACAAAATTCAAATATCATTATCACTCATTCTAAATTCTTTCATTGGATTTCACCAAGATGACCTTCTGACTTGTAGCAGCAATAGTGAGTACTCTGTGTCAAAAAAATCAAAGCAGGAAAAGAGATTCAAAATGTAATGACGTTAAATATAGAAACATAAAACTTGAACTAACGCTATGCGAACTTTTTTAAGACGATCCAGAGATTAAGTTAAGACACTGGAGCATTCCACTGACACGAATGAAAACACTGACACATGACAATGAGACATTTGAGACCAATGACATATGATAATGAGTCGAATGAACAAACACCGTTGGACACTGCAACATAAATACAATGACATATGACACTGTGACAGACAACAACGTTGTACTCACACGTTATTTAACGGGAGTAGTTTTGTAATGGCACGTAAAAATTCTAAAGTGGACCAAGAATGAAGCAGCTAGGTGGAGAGAGATATTGAACATTAAGTGCTCAAGTCTAAAGAGGGGGTGGGGTGGAGATAGAGGGCTGGGGTGGCTTACATTGATCCCTACTGTCCACGACTTGGGTAACTCAAGGAGCATCGGCATTTACAGTTCATGGTGAGCAGCACAGATAACAATGACATTTACAGTTCATGGTGAGCAGCTCAGAAAACAATGATATTTATAGCTCATAGTTAGCAGCTCAGGTGACAATGACATGTATAGTCCATTGTGAGCAGCACAGAAAACAATAACATTTACAGCTCATAGTTAGCAGCTCAGATGACAATGACATTTATAGTTCATGGTGAGCAGCTCAGAAAACAATGACATTTACAGCTCATAGTTAGCAGCTCAGAAAACAATGACATTTATAGTTCATAGTGAGCAGCACAGATAACAATGACATTTATAGTTCGTTGTGAGCAGCAAAGATGACAATGACATTTATAGTTCATAGTTGGCACTGTTGGCAGCTCAGATGACAATGACATTTATAGTTCATAGTGAGCAGCTCAGATAACTATGACATTATATTTCATAGTTAGCAGCTCAGATAATAATGGTATTTATAGTTCATAGTTGACAGCTCAAATAACAATGACATTTATAGTTCGTGGTAAGATAATGTATGTAGCAACACAAACAGAAAAAATTTAAATTCAATCGACACCAGACACATAGACATTTTTAAAGTCAAACAGATTCTTGTAATGTTATGCTGCAATCAGCTGCACACTCCTGTGACACGGGTATCAATATAAAGGCTACAAATAATATATCACAGACAATAGTCACTTGTCGAAGGTTTGTAGTAAGAATACTATTGGTCTGAAATGTTCGCTGTTTCTCAGCCAGACTGTGATGTCATTTCTCAGAAATCAGCACTACGTGAGCAAGACGTAATTGAATGAAGGGCAGACAATCTGAAATAAATAGGCCCCCATTACTTCCCTTTTCCCCCTATTGATTTTCGGTCTTCTGCATTTTTTTTATCTCCCTTGGATATTACAAGTGACAACCGTGAAAAGAAATATTGAGCGAAAAGTCTGAATATTTATAGAGGTCTCAATATTGTCAGAAAGTCTCAATATTGTCAGAAAAGTGTTCGTAGCAATTTCATTTTTTTTCATTTTTTGATATCTTCGACCACTTAATTGTGCATACATTTAGGATAATTTTTCACGATGATGAAAAAAAAATTTTTTTTTAAATCATGAATCAATTATTTCGTCTTTTACTTCACTGATTTCAGACCTGTAGGTTATCCCATCCCATCATTTTGGAAATTAAAGGACAAATGGTAATTACATGCTAACTTTACATGATTTAATAAATTTCAATCAATTTTTTAACGTCTTTTACAAATAAAACTGATAATCAGATATAATCCGTGTTTTAAAGAAAGTCTTCTCAATGTTTGTTGATAACTTTGTAAAACATGGATAGGAAACAAAATTAGATGAACGTTTATTATCTAGGTGATTTAATGTTTTATAAAAAATATAATTAGGAATAGGAATCATACAACTGAAGATAATATTAATATTAGAAATAGTTCAATACATAAACATAATTGTGGAGCCAAATACACTACATACGAAGCTACAACTGTGCGTCGATGTGGAGCGAAATACACTACATGAGACGCTACAATTGAGCGTCAAGTTATTTTTAGCTGAATATTTTAGAAGATTCTTTGACATAGATCATGTAGATTTATATAAAATCTTGATGAAGCTATTCATTTATCAAGAGATAACAATTAGCTCTGAACAAGTCTATTATTGTAATGCTCCAGCTATCGAAGGCTTAACAGATGACATCTGATGTGATCTGTTAGTTGTGAAATGTCCATTTATCAGAGAGAACTTATGGATTACAAGGCAAACATCTTAGGCAGTCTGTTATTGGCGTGTGAAATATCCATTTATCAGAGATAACTATGAGACAGAAGCATCTAGGCAGTCTGTTAGTGGAAATAAGTCTCAAATCTATCAGAGAGAACTATGGAATACCCAGACATCCCCACAGTCTGTTCAACAGTGTGAAATGTCAATTTATCAGAGAGAACTATGGAATACAAACATCTAGGCAGTCTTTGTTGAGTGTGGAATGTCCATTTATCCAGAGTGAACTATGGAATACAAACATCTAGGCAGTCTGTTAGTGTGAAATGTCCATTTATCAGAGAGAACTATGGAATACAAACATCTAGACAGTCTGTTAGTGTGAAATGTCCATTTATCAGAGAGAACTATGGAATACAAACATCTAGGCAGTCTGTTAGTGTGGAATGTCCATTTATCAGAGAGAACTATGGAATACAAACATCTAGACAGTCTGTTAGTGTGAAATGTCCATTTATCAGAGAGAACTATGGAATACAAACATCTAGGCAGTCTGTTAGTGTGAAATGTCCATTTATCAGAGAGAACTATGGAATACAAACATCTAGGCAGTCTGTTAGTGTGGAATGCCCATTTATCAGAGAGAACTATGGAATACAAACATCTAGACAGTCTGTTAGTGTGAAATGTCCATTTATCAGAGATAACTATGGAATACAAACATCTAGACAGTCTGTTAGTGTGAAATGTCCATTTATCAGAGAGAACTATGGAATACAAACATCTAGACAGTCTGTTAGTGTGAAATGTCCATTTATCAGAGAGAACTATGGAATACAAACATCTAGGCAGTCTGTTAGTGTGAAATGTCCATTTATCAGAGAGAACTATGGAATACAAACATCTAGACAGTCTGTCCGAAGCACACACAAAAAAAAATAACAAAAATTATTATGATACCTTTAGAAATGGAACAGATATCACATAATTATCATACAACGAAATAAACGTTAATTATATCATACTACGAAATAAACCTTAATTATATCATACTTCGAAATAAGCCTTAATTATATCATACTACGAAATAAACCTTAATTATATCATACTTCGAAATAAGCCTTAATTATATCATACTACGAAATAAACCTTAATATATTTTGTGGGAAATGTATAGAGACAATCAAGCACTTTGTTTTTGAACAGGCCAAAACTGATTACATTTAGAGCAACATATAGTGCCACATGCAACAGGCCAAAACTGATTACTTTAAGAGCAACATATAGTGTCACATACAACAGGCCAAAACTGATTACTTTAAGAGCAACACATAGTGCCACATGCAACAGGCCAAAACTGATTACATTTAGAGCAACATATAGTGCCACATGCAACAGGCCAAAACTGATTACTTTAAGAGTAACATATAGTGCCACATATATCAGGCCAAAACTGATTACTTTAAGAGCAACATATAGTGCCACAAATAACGCCACAGTGGTATGTACCCTCTGGGAAATCTGCCAGGAATTTGAAATTGGCGTCACAGACAGACCATATGGCCATGAGCGCCAAACTGTCAATTGGATGACAGTCAAAATGCCTTGCGACTCCATAGTCCTGGCCCATGGAAAAAAACCAATTCGCATGACCGCATACTATAGCGAAAAAAAGGGGAATAATCTATATTATGGATAAACATAAAAACCTGGAAATTAAATAATGAAAATTTAAAATTGTTCCCATGCAAACACAAAATAATAATAAGAAATTTGGCAAAGATTTTTTTTTATTTGGCTACATATCCATCAATCCAATCAATCCATCACTATTCAACTCATCAATCCAATCAATCCGTCACTATTCAACTCATCAATCCAATCAATCCGTCACTATTCAACTCATCAATCCAATCACTCCATCACTATTCAACTCATCAATCCAATCAATCCATCACTATTCAACTCATCAATCCAATCAATCCGTCACTATTCAGCTCATCAATCCAATCTATCCGTCACTTTTCAACTCATCAATCCAATCAATCCGATCACTATTCAACTCATCAATCCAATCAATCCATCACTATTCAACTCATCAATCCAATCAATCGCGTCACTATTCAACTCATCAATCCAATCAATCCGCCAACGCATCGGTCAATCAATCCGTCACTATTCAACGTCATCAATCTAGTAATCGTCACTATTCAACTCATCAATCCAATCAATCCGTCACTATTCAACTCATCAATCCAATCAATCCGTCACTATTCAGCTCATCAATCCAATCTATCCGTCACTTTTCAACTCATCAATCCAATCAATCCGTCACTATTCAACTCATCAATCCAATCAATCCATCACTATTCAACTCATCAATCCAATCAATCCGTCACTATTCAACTCATCAATCCAATCAATCCGCCAACTCATCAATCCAATCTATCCGTCACTTTTCAACTCATCAATCCAATCAATCCATCACTATTCAACTCATCAATCCAATCTATCCGTCACTTTTCAACTCATCAATCCAATCAATCCATCACTATTCAACTCATCAATCCAATCAATCCGCCAACTCATCAATCCAATCAATCCGTCACTATTCAACACATCAATCCAATCAATCCGCCAACTCATCAATCCAATCAATCCGCCAACTCATCAATCCAATCAATCCGCCAACTCATCAATCCAATCAATCCGTCACTATTCAACGCATCAATCCAATCAATCCGTCACTATTCAACTCATCAATCCAATCAATCCGTCACTACTCAACTCATTAATCTAATCAATCCGTCACTACTCAACTCATTAATCCAATCAATCCGTCACTATTCAACTCATCAATCCAAAGAGGAAGAATTTATTACTCTCCAGATTAAAGAAAAGACAGCAACTGAAAATAGATATTCATGCGAGCAAACACTGTTTACCCATTTAGTCCTAATGTATCTACGTTCATCCAGCTGGAACTGATATGTGTGTGTATTGGTTTTGGTTCTAGTCTCTGCTATGGTCGACCAGCCAAGCGTAAAATCAGATTTCACCGTCCATTGGACAGTTTTCACACCTTGTTACTACGATATAATAGACAATGATTGTTTCATCGGTTACACAGTTATTATAACGTCACACTCTTTGGGATGAATGAAAGTTGCGACGAGAGCCAGCAACATACTGTCTATATATTAGATCAAAGTCATAGGAACTAGCAACGTACTGACTACATTAGACACAATTCACTGGAACTAGCAACGTACTGACTACATTAGACACAATTCACTGGACACAATTCACTGGAACTAGCAACGTACTGACTACATTAGACACAATTCACTGGAACTAGCAACGTACTGACTACATTAGACACAATTCACTGGAACTAGCAACGTACTGACTACATTAGATAAAATTCACTGGAACTAGCAACGTACTGACTACATAAGATAAAATTCACAGGAACTAGCAACGTACTGACTACATTAGATAAAATTCACCGGAACTAGCAACGTACTGACTACATTAGATAAAATTCACAGGAACTAGCAACGTACTGACTACATTAGATAAAATTCACAGGAACTAGCAACGTACTGACTACATTAGATAAAATTCACTGGAACTAGCAACGTACTGACTACATTAGATAAAATTCACAGGAACTAGCAACGTACTGACTACATTAGATAAAATTCACAGGAACTAGCAACGTACTGACTACATTAGATAAAATTCACAGGAACTAGCAACGTACTGACTACATTAGACACAATTCACAGAAGCTAGGAACGTACTGACTACATTAGACACAATTCACAGGAGCTAGAAACGTACTGACTACATTAGACACAATTCACAGGAGCTAGGAACGTACTGACTACATTAGAACAAATTCACTGGAACTAGCAACGTACTGACTACATTAGACACAATTCACAGGAGCTAGGAACGTACTGACTACATTAGACACAATTCACAGGAGCTAGGAACGTACTGACTACATTAGAACAAATTCACTGGAACTAGCAACGTACTGACTACATTAGACACAATTCACAGGAGCTAGGAACGTACTGACTACATTAAACACAAATTCACGATGGACTGACTACATTAGAACAAATTCACAGGAGCTAGGAACGTACTGACTACATTAGAACAAATTCACTGGAACTAGCAACGTACTGACTACATTAGATAAAATTCACAGGAACTAGCAACGTACTGACTACATTAGATAAAATTCACAGGAACTAGCAACGTACTGACTACATTAGACACAATTCACAGAAGCTAGGAACGTACTGACTACATTAGACACAATTCACAGGAGCTAGAAACGTACTGACTACATTAGACACAATTCACAGGAGCTAGGAACGTACTGACTACATTAGAACAAATTCACTGGAACTAGCAACGTACTGACTACATTAGACACAATTCACAGGAGCTAGGAACGTACTGACTACATTAGAACAAATTCACTGGAACTAGCAACGTACTGACTACATTAGACACAATTAACAGGAGCTAGGAACGTACTGACTACATTAGACACAATTCACAGGAGCTAGGAACGTACTGACTACATTAGAACAAATTAACTGGAACTAGCAACGTACTGACTACATTAGACACAATTCAAAGGAACTAGGAACGTACTGACTACATTAGACACAATTTACAGGAGCTAGGAACGTACTGACTACATTAGAACAAATTCACTGGAACTAGCAACGTACTGACTACATTAGATAAAATTCACTGGAACTAGCAACGTATTGACGAGATTAGAACAAATTTACAGGAGCTAGCAAAGTACTGATTACATTAGATCAGTCACATGTCGCTGAGTTTATTCATTACCATAGATGCTCGGCATACAGTCAGCATAATTCACATACATTGTAAAAAAAAAAAGAAAGCAAACAGAAAGTCAAGTGATCATTAAAGTCAATAACAAACCGGCTTTTAATTAAACTGAAGCTAAAACAAAGTCTGAAGCAAGGTTAATTACGTTTTGATTATGTTTATATTGGGAGTAAAAAGTGTAGAGCAGGTGCGATTATATGTAAACATGTAAGAGTGAAGTTTTTTTTCTTTAGTCTTATTTAGACTTGATTATATTAAAGTGTGCAGAACAAGTTTAAATCTTTCAAAACCAAAAAGTGAAAAATAAAATAGAAACTAAAACAAATTTTTTTTTTTAAAAGTAAACTTTTTTTTAAATACACTGAAAAGTAAACAAAACAATACATTATATCATACACAAATTTAAGTAAATTATCATTACTAAATTTAAAAGCGTTGCTGATAACAATATATTTAATTAAATATGTTTTTACATAAGTTGATACGTAACAACAAATGAAATTAATAAATCTATACGTCTGGATGAGCAACTTATATTTCAGTTTTGATAATTCACATTAATATTTACATGATCAACGGAATTATTTGCTTTTACAGTTTTGATAAAAGTTTAGTCAAAGCTTATTTTAACTACATTTTTTTTTAAATGTTATTGAATGTTTTAAATAATGTTTTTATGTTGGATGAAACAGGAATAACTGGATACCCTAACATTAGTCTTTTAAGATAGTTTAAAATGTAACTCGTAAATTACTGAAACTAAAATAAATGTTTAAAATGTAACTCGTAAATTACTGAAACTATAATAAATGTTTAAAATGTAAATCGTAAATTACTGAAACTATAATAAATGTTTAAAATGTAACTCGTAAATTACTGAAACTATAATAAATGTTTAAAATGTAACTCGTAAATTACTGAAACTATAATAAATGTTTAAAATGTAACTCGTAAATTACTGAAACTATAATAAATGTTTAAAATGTAACTCGTAAATTACTGGAACTATAATAAACGTTAAAATAAACATTATTCATTACTTTAATAAAGTAAAATAATGTTAAGTACAACTATTTCAAAATAAATCTAATTTGTTCACGTCTGCTATTTTTTTTATTTATTATTTCAATGAACTCCGACAGTTAATCTACATTGTAACAATTTTTTTTCTCCCGTCATATAATTAAAAACAGCAACTGAAAGAATACAATTAAAAAGTCAAATTTTAAAATGTGTGCTTCACTTTTATGTTTTAGTCTTTTAGGTCTTTGGTGATAAATGAAGGATTACCTAAAGACTTTTGACCAACTCATCATATATTGTCTAGATTTAAAAATATTTTTTTCAAACGTTATTTACATTTATATTTTCACACACATACATTCTCTAGTGCTCAGACGAATGCGTTTGTGTGTGTTTGTGTGTGTTTGTGTTTGTTGTTGTAGTTGTTTGATTGTAACATGGAAAAGTTTACAGCAACATTCCCATTCATCGAGAGATGTTTTAGATTTGCATACCTACGAGGTGCGTGTGTGTGTGACTATTGACATAGTTAATGTGTTTTGTTTATGTTTATGTGTGTGTGTTGTATGTTTCTATTTGAAGTATTGATAGTTTTAAATTATGAAATTAATACATTTAAAAGATATTCTTTATCTTTTTATCTAACTTCAGTCTAATCTTTGAGAAGTTACAGATGCCACCTGGGTTCATATATGTTTATATCATTTTCATGTTACTGAGGAAATAAATCTTAGTGAAGTCTGTCGGTGCGATGTACTAGAAACAGAATGTAGATTTATAAAATGACTTTAGGTTCGGTTCTAGACAGTATAGAGACATTATAGAGACTAATTGGCAGTTGGACCAACGAGATGAAGGTTGGTGATGTTTATCAAATAGATAGACAGACAGACATATAGATAGATAGATAGATAGATAGATAGATAGATAGATAGATAGATAGATAGATAGATAGATAGATAGATAGATAGATAGATAGATAGATAGATAGATAGATAGATAGATAGATAGATAGATAGATAGATAGATAGATAGATAGATAGATAGATAGATAGATAGATAGATAGATAGATAGATAGATAGATAGATAGATAGATAGATAGATAGATAGATAAGTTGGTCCTATTGTCTTTCCATACATCAAGGATGTTAAGAGGTGGTATCAGATTAGGATAAAATTAGATTCCATTATATACTGGACAAAGTTACATTTCTTGTTGAAGTAATTCACATAACAAATGACTTAAGTGGTAGATGGTTGAGAGAGAGAGAGAGGGTGGGGGGGGGTAATCGAACTGACTTTGGGAGTGGTAAAAGAATAACGGCGAAGAGATAGACAGAAAGTAAGAAAACAAAGAAAAACACGGGGGGAGAGAGACAGAGAGAGAGAGAGAGACTGTCTATCTTACCTGGTATAGGTGAGAGAAACAAACCAAGTCCTGGCCAAATCTCGTCCAGTATTTACAGTGCTGTTGATTCGCCATCCTGACTTTGACGTCAGAAGAATCATAAGAAAAAAAACTTTTTTTAAACTGCTAGAACTATTTTCAACTCACCGTGGATACGAAATGTTTTAACACTGTCCCCTCAACGAAACGAAATATTTCCTAGCTCCACTGTGTTAGAAACAGTTATACAGAACAATTCAATGTCACATGTAGAAGAAACAGTTATCTAGAACAATTCAATGCCACATGTAGAAAAAATAGTTATCTAGAACAATTCAATGCCACATGTAGAAGAAACAGTTATCTAAAACAATGTATGGCCACATGTAGAAATAAAGGGTGTTAATCACTCAACAAAAGTTGATATCATGCGATAAACTCATAAGTGACTTGTGTAGATAGTTCTGAGTGTACAGAATATACAAATAATGCTCTCTCGTCTTCTGTAAAACATAATAAATAACATTAACCATATTGTCTCAATTAACCAATTTAACCAATCGTTATGATTATCTGCTGTGATCGGTCTGTTTTTGTTTCGTTGTTGTTATATTTTATTTCTTTATTATTTCTATTTTTTGTTTTTTTAGAAAGTGGGGTGGGGGGTGTACAAACTATTTCACCTGATAAAAGAAATACTCACTACGCAGTTTAACTACTGATATTTATTTACTATGACTAAAAGATGGAACTTGTTTCCATAAGTTTACAACGTACAGTAAATAGAATCAGTTCTTATGAAAACTTTTACATTTAATAATTTTTATTCAACTTCAAAATTAAAGTTTTATTTATTTATTTTTTAGTTATTTATACTTTGTTTGAAAAAAATTCATTAAAATGAACGAAAATTGACCCAAACTGAACAAAGTGTAGCCAACGGTGAACAATGTACGAAAAATTAACTAAATATGCGCATGTAAGATGGAAAAAGTTTCTACTTCCGGTAATAACAAAAAAAAAGTTTCGAGATACTCCTGGTGTTCAAGAAATCTCCTATCACTAATTCAACTCATCTTTGTTGTTGTTGTTTTCCTAATTTTATGGTAAATTCACATTTAAATAAAAATCATCACCTTTGTCCCGTTGACAAGAAATAGAAAATGTCAATAAAAATGTAATATTTATCACAAACGACTGTTCACCCCCTGCTACAAACAAACGGTCCTGCTACAAACAAACGGTCCTGCTACTGTGAGCATTGAACAAATATCAGACTCGAGAGAGAAAACTTTTTTCAAAAAAAAATCTTTCTTCTATTTTCTTTTCCCAGTCTCACTCACTTTTTTCCCCCCTCTCCCTCTCTCTCTCTCTTCTCCTTTTTTTTCCCTCCTTCTCTCTGTTAAACCGAGACCTCTAGGTGAGTACTCAAGCTCCTTCGTAAGACGTGCGTAGTCTGGCGATACAGCTCACGAGTTAGCAACATTACAGAACTTTGGTTCGACCAGAAAGAGAGAGAGAGAGAGAGCGAGTGGATACAATTAGAAATAAGTAATGGTAAAAAATTAATACAACGCTTAAGTCAGTCTATTATATGCCCTTTGATCCATTTTTGCCCCTCTATTTTTAGATACAGAATCAGTATTTATGAATTGATGATGTCAGAATAATTAGACATAAAAATTACTGTCACTAGCTGTCGTTGTAACCTGTCTGGCTTGTCACATTCCCCTTCATTCTGAGTCCCCATCTCTCTCTCTCTCTCTCTCTCTCTCTCTCTCTCTTACTCTCTAGTTCTCCCTCAACACTCTCCCTTACTCTAAACCTCTCTCTACCTCTCTCTAGCCTCTTTCTCTCTATAGCTAGCCCCTGTCCCTTACAGTCTACCTCTCTCTAGCCTCTTTCTCTCCCTTACTCTATAGCTAGCCCCTGTCCCTTACATTCTATCTCTCTCTCTCTCTAGCCTCTTTCTCTTCACATCTATTTCTCTTGTAACATTTTTTGTTTGTTGTTTAACTCTCTGCAGCGATACCATTGGTCCCTAGACAATCTCTGCCAAACACACACACACACACACACACACACACACGTGCTAACGGTTCAGTAATTGTATAACAGATCACTGGGGTCGAATGGACTCCTTATGGATAAGTGGCCCCTAACATATATATTGGTCGCTCCCCTGCGGTGACAGGTGGTTTGTGTACACAGTAATAATGTCAGTCATCATGATAGTGTTGGTAACAGTAATAATGTCAGTCATCACGACAGTGTTGGTAACAGTAATAATGTCAGTCATCATGATAGTGTTGGTAATGTCAGTCATCACGACAGTGTTGGTAACAGTAATAATGTCAGTCATCATGATAGTGTTGGTAATGTCAGTCATCACGACAGTGTTGGTAACAGTAATAATGTCAGTCATCACGACAGTGTTGGTAATGTCAGTCATCACGACAGTGCTGGTAACAGTAATAATGTCAGTCATCACGACAGTGTTGGTAATGTCAGTCATCACGACAGTGTTGGTAACAGTAATAATGTCAGTCATCACGACAGTGTTGGCGTCACGGGTTGTGACTAATATGTCGAAACTATCCCCTTACTCCAACCCTTAACTTAATAATATTACTAACGTTAAGGTGTATATTATACCATGTATAGTAATATACGTTCCCGGGCTCCAGTTTCCCCCCTTTTAACCCACCCCCGTTAATTGCGACATCAGCCAGGTGTACGAGGCTGGGAGGTAACAGAAACACGTTACATTCCAGGGGAAATATTCTCTGACCACCGGACTATTCTCCGGTCGGCTTCTTCAAAGGGACAGCGACCCGCTCGATGTCCAGTTACTAAGGTCTTTGTCTATACGGCGTATTTCTCCCCCCCCCCCTCCTCATCTAGGCTCCACCCCCTAATTTGAAAGTTTGAAAGAAACCTATATTATATTTGATTGGCTAAGGGTCACGTGGGAGAAAGGGATATGAAGAATGAAATATAGATTCGCGGGCATTCGACGGCGGGTCTGAGTAGTGACCGAGTCGATTTTTGTGTCTCTGAGTGAGAGAGAGAGAGAGAGAGAGAGAGAGAGAGACAGAGAGAGAGAGAATTAACGAGCGATAACGCATTTGTTCCCATCATTCATTTTATATTGGATTATTTGCTGCAGTTTGAATTATCTTTGCTTTTGACTAGTCACCAGATCCCTATTACGGACTGGTGCCTTTGTATAATAAACAAATCTTAGTGTTGTACACACGCTTGTGGAATTGATTATTCGTCACTTGTTATACGTCTAATTGTTGGTGAGACTGGGTGTGTGGCAGAAACACAAATACAAATAGGAGTCATCATTGGGTCTGCCCTCATACTCTTAGCAACAAGCCAAGGATACCCTCAAAGGGGCTCTTAACATCTGGGGGCCCGTCTGGGATCCTCAACAGTTGGTAACAGTAATAATGTCAGTCATCACGACAGTGTTGGTAACAGTAATAAGACCGTGTAATATGACACAATTTTATGCAGTAGTAAGGCCACACAATTATTTACAATCATAAAAGTGGGGATCAACTGAAGTTGTTGTAAACATCCTTTAAATTGATGTAATTCAGATGGCTCGTCCATTAATAGTAGATAAATAGATAGATAGATAGATAGATAGACAGATAGATAGATAGATAGATAGATAGAGTTAGATAGATAGATAGATAGATAGATAGATAGATAGATAGATAGATAGATAGATAGATAGATAGATAGATAGATAGATAGATAGATAGATAGATAGATAGATAGATAGATAGATAGATAGAACATAAGTAAAACTACAAATAATGGAAAAAAAAGAATTTCACAAAATGGATTTAAACACCAATGATATATCATAGGTGTATATCATTGGGGCTAATCATAGGTGTATAACATTGGGGCTCATCATAGATGTATAACACTGGGGCTCATCATAGGTGTATAACACTGGGGCTCATCATAGCTGTATAACATTGGGGCTCATCATAGATGTATAACACCGGGGGTCATCATAGGTGTATACCATTGGGGCTCATCATAGCTGTATAACATTGGGGCTCATCATAGATGTATACCACTGGGGCTCATCATAGCTGTATAACATTGGGGCTCATCATAGATGTATAACACCGGGGGTCATCATAGGTGTATACCATTGGGGCTCATCATAGCTGTATAACATTGGGGCTCATCATAGATGTATACCATTGGGGCTCATCATAGATGTATAACACTGGGGCTTATCATAGGTGTATAACACTGGGGCTCATCATAGATGTATAACATTAAGGCTCATCATAAGTGTATAACACTGGGGCTCATCATAGATGTATAACATGCGGGCTCATCATAGATGTATAACACTGGGGCTCATCATAGGTGTATAACACTGGGGCTCATCATAGATGTATAACACTGGGGCTCATCATAGATGTATAACATTGGGGCTCATCATAGATGTATAACATTGGGAATCATCATAGGTGTAAAACAATGGGGCTCATCATAAGTTTATAACACTGGTGCTCATCATAGTTGTATAACATTGGGGCTCATCATAGCTGTATAACATTGGGGCTCATCATAGATGTATAACACTGGGGCTCATCATAGATGTATAACACTGGGGCTCATCATAGATGTATAACATTGGGGCTCATCATAGATGTATAACATTGGGAATCATCATAGGTGTAAAACAATGGGGCTCATCATAGGTTTATAACACTGGTGCTCATCGTTGTTGTATAACATTGGGGCTCATCATAGCTGTATAACATTGGGGCTCATCATAGGTGTACAACACTGGGGCTCATCATAGTTGTATAACACTGGCGCTCATCATAGATGTATAACATTGGGGCTCATCATAGCTGTATAACATTGGGAATCATCATAGGTTATAACACTGGAGCTCATCATAGATGTATAACATTTGGAATCATCATAGGTGTATAACATTGGGGCTCATCATAGATGCATCACATTGGGAATCATCGTAGGTGTATAACACTGGAGTTCATCATAGATGTATAACATTAAGGCTCATCATAGGTGTATAACACTGGGGCTCATCATAGATGTATAACACTGGGGCTCATCATAGATGTATAACACTGGGGCTCATCATAGATTATACCACTTGGGTTCATCATAGATTATAACACTGAGGCTCTTCATAGATGTATAACACTGGGGCTCATCATAGATGTATAACACTGAGGCTCATCATAGATGTATAACACTGGGGCTCATCATAGATGTATAACACTCTGGCTCATCACAGATGTATAACACTGGGGCTCATCATAGATGTATAACACTGGGGCTCATCATAGATGAATAACACTGGGGCTCATCATAGATGTATAACACTGGGGCTCATCATAGATGTATAACACTGAGGCTCATCACAGATGTATAACACTGGGGCTCATCATAGATGTATAACACTGGGGCTCATCATAGATGAATAACACTGGGGCTCATCATATATGTATAACACTGGTTCTTATCATAGATGTATAACACTGGGGCTCATCATAGATGTATAACACTGGGGCTCATCATAGATGTATAACACTGAGGCTCATCATAGATGTATAACACTGGGGCTCATCATAGATGTATAACACTGGGGCTCATCATAGATTATACCACTTGGGTTCATCATAGATGTATAACACTGAGGCTCATCATAGATGTATAACACTGGGGCTCATCATAGATGTATAACACTGGGGCTTATCATAGATGTATACCACTGGGGCTCATCATAGATGTATAACACTGGGACCTCATCATAGATGTATAACACTGGGGCTCATCATAGATGTATAACACTGGGGCTCATCATAGATGTATAACACTGGGGCTCATCATAGATGTATAACACTGGGGCTCATCATAGATGTATAACACTGGGGCTCATCATAGATTTATAACACTGAGGCTCATCATAGATGTATAACACTGGGGCTCATCATAGATGTATAACACTGGGGCTCATCATAGATTATACCACTTGGGTTCATCATAGATGTATAACATTGAGGCTCTTCATAGATGTATAACACTGGGGCTCATCATAGATGTATAACACTGGGGCTTATCATAGATGTATACCACTGGGGCTCATCATAGATGTATAACACTGGGACCTCATCATAGATGTATAACACTGGGGCTCATCATAGATGTATAACACTGGGGCTCATCATAGATGTATAACACTGGTTCTTATCATAGATGTATAACACTGGGGCTCATCATAGATGTATAACACTGGGGCTCATCATAGATTTATAACACTGAGGCTCATCATAGATGTATAACACTGGGGCTCATCATAGATGTATAACACTGGGGCTCATCATAGATGTATAACACTGAGGCTCATCATAGATGTATAACACTGGGGCTCATCATAGATGTATAACACTGGGGCTTATCAGAGATGTATACCACTGGGGCTCATCATAGATGTATAACACTGGGGCTCATCATAGATGTATAACACTGGGGCTCATCATAGATTATACCACTTGGGTTCATCATAGATGTATAACACTGGGGCTCATCATAGATGTATAACACTGGGGCTTATCAGAGATGTATACCACTGGGGCTCATCATAGATGTATAACACTGGGGCTCATCATAGATGTATAACACTGGGGCTCATCATAGATGTATAACACTGGGACCTCATCATAGATGTATAACACTGGGGCTCATCATAGATGTATAACACTGGGGCTCATCATAGATGTATAACACTGGTTCTTATCATAGATGTATAACACTGGGGCTCATCATAGATGTATAACACTGGGGCTCATCATAGATGTATAACACTGAGGCTCATCATAGATGTATAACACTGGGGCTCATCATAGATGTATAACACTGGGGCTCATCATAGATGTATAACACTGAGGCTCATCATAGATGTATAACACTGGGGCTCATCATAGATGTATAACACTGGGGCTCATCATAGATTATACCACTTGGGTTCATCATAGATGTATAACACTGAGGCTCATCATAGATGTATAACACTGGGGCTCATCATAGATGTATAACACTGGGGCTTATCATAGATGTATACCACTGGGGCTCATCATAGATGTATAATACTGGGACCTCATCATAGATGTATAACACTGGGGCTCATCATAGATGTATAACACTGGGGCTCATCATAGATGTATAACACTGGGGCTCATCATAGATGTATAACACTGGGGCTCATCATAGATGTATAACACTGGGGCTCATCATAGATGTATAACACTGAGGCTCATCATAGATGTATAACACTGGGGCTCATCATAGATGAATAACACTGGGGCTCATCATAGATGTATAACACTGGGGCTCATCATAGATTATACCACTTGGGTTCATCATAGATGTATAACATTGAGGCTCTTCATAGATGTATAACACTGGGGCTCATCATAGATGTATAACACTGGGGCTTATCATAGATGTATACCACTGGGGCTCATCATAGATGTATAACACTGGGACCTCATCATAGATGTATAACACTGGGGCTCATCATAGATGTATAACACTGGGGCTCATCATAGATGTATAACACTGGGGCTCATCATAGATGTATAACACTGTGGCTCATCATAGATGTATAACACTGGGGCTCATCATAGATGTATAACACTGTGGCTCATCATAGATGTATAACACTGGGGCTCATCATAGATGTATAACACTGGGGCTCATCATAGATGTATAACACTGGGGCTCATCATAGATGTATAACACTGGGGCTCATCATAGATGTATAACACTGGGGCTCATCATAGGTGTATAAAACTGGGGCTCATCATAGGTGTATAACACTGGGGCTCATCAAATAGCCAATATACAACAATAAAATATTGGTAAGTACAAGTCAAATAATAAGGCTACGTTTTCAACAAGTGCAAAGCTGTGACTACAATGTTTGAAAACACATAAACAGTCAAAATGTAAAATTACCGTTATGATAATGTCAAAACGTAAACCTAACAAAGCTATCACAATGTTTAAATGTAGAAAGGTGGAATCTATTAAGACAACTATAAATTTTTAAACGAATCTTAATCATTTCAACTTAAAAGAAAGATATGAAACTTTAAAAAGTCATCGTTTTTCCCGCCATTTTCTATAGTAAATAAATGCATACCGGACGCTTTTCTTAAGCATATTCCACGCTCTGGCAAGTTATGAGAAGCTACAACATTGATACAAGTGACTGGTTCACTCTACAATCAAGCGAGTAGTGCAGTCCAACTTAGTGGCTGTGTAGGAGACTCCTTCAGAATGTCGATTGGAGTCCATCCAGGAAGCATTTTCTATCCAGTACTGTTCAACATCTTCCTAAGCATCGAAATTATAAATAAAATTTCATTGCTTGTTGATTCTTAAACTTTTTAAGCAACTAATTTTCTTTACTTGGCGACATAAATGTCTTCCAGTTATATAATAAAAATATGGTCTGGAATGTTGGGGTGGGAGCGGGGGGGGGGATTATTTTAGAGTTTCTCTCAGGTACTTGACGTGTGCAATGTACTGAGGACTTGAAGAGAATGTTGGTCTATCGGTCATGTCACACGTGCAATGTTGGTCTATCTGTCATGTCACAGTGCAATGTTGGTCTATCGGTCATGTCACACCTGCAATGTTGGTCTATCGGTCATGTCACACGTGCAATGTTGGTCTATCTGTCATGTCACAGTGCAATGTTGGTCTATCGGTCATGTCACACCTGCAATGTTGGTCTATCGGTCATGTCACACGTGCAATGTTGGTCTATCGGTCATGTCACACGTGCAATGTTGGTCTATCGGTCATGTCACACGTGCAATGTTGGTCTATCGGTCATGTCACACGTGCAATGTTGGTCTATCGGTCATGTCACACGTGCAATGTTGGTCTATCGGTCATGTCACACGTGCAATGTTGGTCTATCGGTCATGTCACACGTGCAATGTTGGTCTATCGGTCATGTCACACGTGCAATGTTGGTCTATCGGTCATGTCACACGTGCAATGTTGGTCTATCGGTCATGTCACACGTGCAATGTTGGTCTATCGGTCATGTCACACGTGCAATGTTTGACTATCGGTCATGTCACACGTGCAATGTTGGTCTATCTGGCATGTCACACGTGTTTAAATCTACGGCGAGATATATTTAAATGTTTGATTTATTGATTGATGAAATATGTGTGGATTAGATGAGTAATACTTCAGTGTGTAATTAATTCATTATTGAACATGTGTATTTTAATGAGTAATTAACGAGTTATGTGTCTAGTTAATGTATTGGTGAGTTATGTGTCGATATGAAAATAATTTTCTTTTGATTTCTTGCATGTAATTTTTTTTTTAAAAGTAATAAATTTAAATAGAAACCAGAGCAGTCAATACAAATTTCAACAAAAACATGTTTAGTAGCAGCATCATTCCATCAGGAGTCTGTTTTGGTGTGAAGGAGTCTGTCTTTGGTGTGCAGGAGTCTGTCTTTGGTGTGCAGGAGTCTGTCTGTATGAATCATCTAGAATTTACTAGGCCTATGCAGAGTTGTTTACCCGCGGATATTGCTATCGGTAATTCTTGCTGGCAAACGCAAAGACAACTTGCACATTCTCAAGTCACGTGGTAGCATGCTAAAAAACCGAAGACAAATCATTTATAATTATTTCTTCCTATGAAATTTTAATTCTCTCTTTCTGTCTCACATAAGCAGAATGTTGTCCACAATAAATAGATCCAATAGTAGTAGCACCATCCTGGTTCTAAAAACTAATGTATTTCACGTTCCTGTAAAGTTCCAATGTCCGAATAAACAAATATAAATAGTTCGAGTGAGTTTATTTATTTATATCTATTACAGCTGGTCGTTTTGTTTATTGTTTTATATCTATTACAGCTGGTCGGTTTGTTTATTGTTTTATAAATATTACAGCTGGTCGTTTTGTTTATTGTTTTATATCTATTACAGCTGGTCGTTTTGTTTATTGTTTTATATCTATTACAGCTGGTCGTTTTGTTTATTGTTTTATATCTATTACAGCTGGTCGTTTTGTTTATTGTTTTATATATATTACAGCTGATCGTTTTGTTTATTGTTTTATATCTATTACAGCTGGTCGTTTTGTTTATTGTTTTATATATATTACAGCTGGTCGTTTTGTTTATTGTTTTATATCTATTACAGCTGGTCGTTTTGTTTATTGTTTTATATCTATTACAGCTGGTCGTTTTGTTTATTGTTTTATATCTATTACAGCTGGTCATTTCGTTTATTGTTTTATATCTATTACAGCTGGTCGTTTTGTTTATTGTTTTATATCTATTACAGCTGGTCGTTTTGTTTATTGTTTTATATCTATTACAGCTGGTCGTTTTGTTTATTGTTTTATATCTATTACAGCTGGTCGTTTTGTTTATTGTTTTATAAATATTACAGCTGGTCGTTTTGTTTGTTGTTATGTTTTCTGTAGTTTACTTTATCAACCTGGAGATATGTTTATGTTTTCTGTAGTTTACTTTATCAAACCTTGAGATATGTTTATGTTTTCTGTAGTTTACTTTATCAAACCTGGAGATATGTTTATGTTTTCTGTAGTTTACTTTATCAAACCTGGAGATATGTTTATGTTTTCTGTAGTTTACTTTATCAAACCTGGAGATATGTTTATGTTTTCTGTAGTTTACTTTATCAAACCTGGAGATATGTTTATGTTTTCTGTAGTTTACTTTATCAAACCTGGAGATATGTTTATGTTTTCTGTAGTTTACTTTATCAAACCTGGAGATATGTTTATGTTTTCTGTAGTTTACTTTATCAAACCTGGAGATATGTTTGTGTTTTCTGTAGTTTACTTTATCAAACCTGGAGATATGTTTATTTTGTCTGTAGTTTACTTTATCAATTCTGGAGATATGTTTATGTTTTCTGTAGTTTATCAAACCTGGAGATATATTTGTGTTTTCTGTAGTTTACTTTATCAAACCTGGAGATATGTTTATGTTTTCTGTAGTTTACTTTTATCAAACCTTGAGATATGTTTATGTTTTCTGTAGTTTACTTTATCAAACCTGGAGATATGTTTATGTTTTCTGTAGTTTACTTTATCAAACCTGGAGATATCTTTATGTTTTCTGTAGTTTACTTTATCAAACCTGGAGATATGTTTGTGTTTTCTGTAGTTTACTTTATCAAACCTGGAGATATGTTTATTTTGTCTGTAGTTTACTTTATCAATTCTGGAGATATGTTTATGTTTTCTGTAGTTTATCAAACCTGGAGATATGTTTATGTTTTCTGTAGTTTACTTTATCAAACCTTGAGATATGTTTATGTTTTCTGTAGTTTACTTTATCAAACCTGGAGATATGTTTATGTTTTCTGTAGTTTACTTTATCAAACCTTGAGATATGTTTATGTTTTCTGTAGTTTACTTTATCATACCTGGAGATATGTTTATGTTTTCTGTAGTTTACTTTATCAAACCTGGAGATATGTTTATGTTTTCTGTAGTTTACTTTATCAAACCTGGAGATATGTTTATGTTTTCTGTAGTTTACTTTATCAAACCTGGAGATATGTTTATGTTTTCTGTAGTTTACTTTATCAAACCTTGAGATATGTTTATGTTTTCTGTAGTTTACTTTATCATACCTGGAGATATGTTTATGTTTTCTGTAGTTTACTTTATCAAACCTTGAGATATGTTTATGTTTTCTGTAGTTTACTTTATCAAACCTGGAGATATGTTTATGTTTTCTGTAGTTTACTTTATCAAACCTTGAGATATGTTTATGTTTTCTGTAGTTTACTTTATCATACCTGGAGATATGTTTATTTTGTCTGTAGTTTACCAAACCTGGAGATATGTTTATTTTGTCTGTATTTTATCAAACCTGGAGATATGTTTATTTTGTCTGTAGTTTATCAAACCTGGAGATATGTTTATTTTGTCTGTAGTTTATCAAACCTGGAGATATGTTTATTTTGTCAGTAGTTTATCAAACCTGGAGATATGTTTATTTTGTCTGTAGTTTATCAAGCCTGGAGATATGTTTATTTTGTCTGTAGTTTATCAAACCTGGAGATATGTTTATTTTGTCTGTAGTTTATCAAACCTGGAAATATGTTTATTTTGTCTGTAGTTTATCAAACCTGGAGATATGTTTATTTTGTCTGTAGTTTATCAAACCTGGAGATATGTTTATTTTGTCTGTAGTTTATCAAACCTGGAGATATGTTTATTTTGTCAGTAGTTTATCAAACCTGGAGATATGTTTATTTTTTCTGTAGTTTACTTTATCAAACCTGTTGATATGTGTGTGAGGCAACGGGGTTGGAAAGTTGTAGTTTTTTTTTTTTAACTTTGAAGATTCAGTTCTGATCAAGTCTCCTATTTATCTCCCTGAAGGTTTTGTAGTTAGCCGAGAAATCTATAGGTCAATGGATTGATTGATTGTGTTGATGGGATTGTCTCCCCTAGGTGATGTGAGACTATCCGCTGTTTAGCTCAAGTTTTCTTTTTTTTTTTACTCGGGTTGGACTCTAGATTTCCCTCCCTTTCTAGAATAACGATTTTCACAGGCGGATATTTTTAAGACGGCTTTAGAGGTAAAGAGAATAAGTTGAAATGAACTTGCTACGTCATGGCTGAAATAAATGTCGTCTACCTTAAGTACAAATTTTGTTTCGCTAATTGAGATTTGTGTCGGATAGTTTGCCTTTGGTGTGCAGGAGTCTGCCTTTGTTGTGCATGTGTTTGCCTTTGGTGTGCAAGTGTCGGCCTTTGGTGTGCAGGAGTCTGAATTTGGTGTGCAGGAGTCTGCCTTTGGTGTGCATGTGTTTGCCTTTGGTGTGCAGGAGTCTGTCTTTGGTGTGCATGTGTTTGCCTTTGGTGTGCAGGAGTCTGTCTTTGGTGTGCATGTGTCTGCCTTTGGTGTGCAGGAGTCTGTCTTTGGTGTGCCGGAGTCTGTCTTTGGTGTGCAGGAGTCTGCCTTTGGTGTGCAGGAGTCTGCCTTTGGTGTGCAAGTGTCTGCCTTTGGTGTGCAGGAGTCTGTCTTTGGTGTGCAGGTGTCTGTCTTTGGTGTGGAGGAGTCTGTCTTTGGTGTGCAAGTGTCTGCCTTTGGTGTGCAGGAGTCTGTTTTGGTGTGCAGGAGTCTGTTTTGGTGTGCAGGAGTCTGTCTTTCGTGTGGAGGTGTATGTCGAAAGATTTAGTGTTTTATACCCTTTCTTGAAAAAGTAAAACGAGAGTAGAGATTCTGTTAAATATTGTACACACGGTAGGTAAATAGAAGGATGTTACAAAAAGACATATTTTAAAACACAAAGAGAAGAGGGAAGCAGACTGTTGCCAGTGGCAGTCTTAAAGGTGGGGGGGGGGGCTGCTGCAGGATCTACCTTGCGAGACCCTCGCCCCTGAGGTGGGCCCCGAGCTTGAAGTATTTTTTTTTAGCAAAAGTTGTTTCCAAGCCCCACAGATGACACACGCACTATGCCACAGCAAAATAGCACTCGACCTAGGCCACACGTAGTGCTAAGACCTTTGTATGATCGTTTGCTTGAGGGGGTTGGGGACAAAAGCTGCTTCATGAGCCGACTGGGACCAGCCTTTGCCTTCGACATACTATCGGTAACAAACTGACACACCTATTTCTCCAGGTGCCCATAATCCCCAATTACAAGTAGTAGACATTATTAATAGTACATTGATATGTATGGATTGCTACTTTATCCACTTCATGTTTACATGTAGACTTGTGAATAGACTTATTTACATGTTACAGACATCAATAAAACGTTGTGTAATGATTAAGATGCAAACAAACGATACCATTGACAAGATATCAGCGAATATCTTCCATAACTGATAACTGGCAATCGATAATAAAACACATGGAGGCCTTACTTTACTTCGATGTCATTTGAGCATTACACTAGTTCATTGTCATTTGAGGATTGTTCTAGTTCGATGTCATTTGAGGATTGTTCTAGTTCGATGGCATTTGAGGATTGTTCTAGTTCGGTGTCATTTGAGGATTGTTCTAGTTCGATGTCATTTGAGGATTGTTCTAGTTCGATGTCATTTGAGGATTGTTCTAGTTCGATGTCATTTGAGGATTGCTCTAGTTCGATGTCATTTGAGGATTGTTCTAGTTCGATGTCATTTGAGGATTGCTCTAGTTCGATGTCATCTAAAGGATGCTGAAAAAAACTGGTTGCCTTTCTTTTTCAATTTAAATTTTATCATCTACTAAAATAAATATGAACTTCATCCGATGAGTAAACCGTTCATCAATCCAGCTACCGAGCCATTAGCTACCATTAGCTACCATTATGACAATCTAAGAGTCACCAATTTCTACATTTTGACTTTTACTTGTGACTTGCACGATGGAACTAATGACAATGAATGTTACTGTTGTAGTGGATGAGATTTTAGCTTTTACTACAGGCATCACTTCGGCTTTCTGGCCCACAAGCTTAAAGCCATAGACACATTACAAAGCTGTTGTACAGCAAAAATCGTATAGCTGTAGAACTTAAATGTTGTATTACAGACAAAAATAAAGCTATCTAACTATAAAGGTATAAACACAGCCAAAAATTCAATGCTGTAATCTACAAAGCTGAATAACGGCCAAAAAGTCACTGATGTAGAATAATAATGTTGTATTACAGTTGAATATTTACGACTTTAGTAGTATAAAGCTGTACAGGCCAAAGCGTCTCAGATTTACAACAGCGAAGCTGTATTACATTCATACACTCACTGTTGTATTACATTCATACACTCACTGTATTATTACAGTCATTCACTCACTGTTGTATTACATTCATACACTCACTGTTGTATTACATTCATTCACTCACTGTTTTATTACAGTCATACACTCACTGTTGTATTACAGTCATACACTCACTGTTGTATTACAGTCATACACTCACTGTTGTATTACAGTCATACACTCACTGTTCTATCTTAATACAACTTTATTAAAGCTGTATTACATCCATGGAGTCTCAGTTATAGTTTGTGTGATTTTCAATAATAGTGTTGTATTGTGTTGTGTTGATTTGTGTTGTGATGATTTAATATGTAATGTAATGGCTGGATATTAATATGAATCATTGACTTTAACCTAAAGATATCTTGAATATGTATGTAACATGTACACATCTAAGAAATGTTTATATGTAACATGTTCACAGCTAAGAAATGTTTGTATGTAAAATGTACACATCTAAGAAATGATGTAACATGTATAATACATCAAAGAAATGTTTGTATGTAGCATGTACACATCTAAGAAATGTTTGTATGTAACATTATAATACATCTAAGAAATGTTTGTATGTAACATGTACACATCTAAGAAATGTTTGTATGTAACATGTACACATCTAAGAAATGTTTGTATTAACATGTATGCATCTACGTAATGTTTGTATGTAACATAAACACATCTAAGAAATGTTTGTAATTAACATGTACACATCTAATAAACGTTTGTATGTAACATGTATACATCTAAGAACCGTTTGTATGTAACATGTACACATCTAAGAAACGTTTGTATGTGAAATGATACATCTAAGATATTTTTGTATGTAACATGTACACATCTAAGAAAACAAAAATGACGGCATTGTAAAATGTGTAACAGGGCCTTCTGTTAGGAAAAATTTCAGATCCGCTGCTTTCAAGTGAATCACTGGTATGTTCTTTTAACTTGAGAAATTATAGACAATGTCACTGCATTGTGTCCATGGTGTCCATGGTAGATGAGAATGTCACGCGAGATGTTCCCAGAGGAATTATTAGCGGTCTCCAGCCCTGGCTCGTCCCCTGGCTAGAACTGGACGGAAGTGGTCATTTCGTCAGGGAACGGGGGGAGATGAGTGCAGACTAAGTGATGGTTCCAGGCACCACTCAATACCAGGGTACCACTTGGACTGTTACTTGTAAATACAGCTGGAGGGAGGGAGACGGTGGGGGTGGGTGGGGTGCAAGTGAACAGGGCCGTGTATTCGGTAGTTACACGTCACGTTGAGATGCCTCATTATCGTCTGGTGGATTGTGTTCTTCCATTTGTTGTTTATGTGGTTGTTGTTGTTGACACCAATATTTCAGCATCAGAGGAGTAATGATTGTGAATATAACGTCAGAATACATATCAACTGGCCAATTATATTAGCTCAAACTATAATACATACATATATACAAAACCTTTAAGTATTAATAACACTTACCTATATAGCCAGATCACAAAATATCAAGATCTCCCCCTCCCAGGTTTACCATTTATCAAACTGTATAATTATCAAGGTCGCTAGAAAACTAAATAGTCGAATATCTACTTTGATATTTGAAAATATTTCCTTTTAATTCCTCTCTCGGATGAATACAACAATTTGGTTTCACCAGAGCTGCATTTACGGTTTTAGGGGCCCAAGTGAATGGTACATTTGAGGGTCCTTAGTCAGTGTACATTTGAGGGTCCTTAGTCAGTGAACATTTGGTTCATTAGTCAGTGTACATTTGTGGATCCTTAGTCAGTGTACGTTTGTGGATCCTTAGTCAGTGTACATTTGTGGATCCTTAGTCAGTGTACATTTGTGAATCCTTAGTCAGTGTACATTTGTGGATCCTTAGTCAGTGTACATTTGTGGATCCTTAGTCAGTGTACATTTGGTTCATTAGTCAGTATACATTTGTGGGGGGGGGAGTCCTTAGTCAGTGTACATTTTTGGGCCAAGTAAGGAAATGTTTGACCCCTACTAATCATCGATAAACAATTAGGCCCTGAGCAGTTCTCATACTGCCCTTCAGTGTGACCTGGGGGGGGGGTGAATGTCTCTTCCATCTCCCCCACCATACCTACTCTCATTATGTTTAAGCATGAATCTTAAGAGTATCAGTAACCTACTTTTTTATACCTTATGATATATTGATTACAATATTTCATTGTACAGATTCTATTTTTGAATCAGGTCATCTCATTTACATGTTTTGAAAGACTAAGTGTATAACGTTGAGTTCACAAATATGGCATTATTTGATTTCAAAATAGCACTCCTAAAAAAATGTGACTCTAAAACATGCTTCAAAAATTAAAACTAAAAAATAATGAAATAGGCAAAGACCGTACTAAAAAAGGTTAGACCGTATTAAATAGGTCAGACAATACTAAATATGTCAGACCGTACTAAATAGGTAAGACCGTACCAAATAGTTCAGACCGTACTAAATAGGTCAGACCGTAGTAAATAGGTCAGACTGTAGTAAATAGGTTAGAACTTACTAAATAGGTCAATTCGTAGTAAATAGGTAAGAACGTACTAAAGAGGTAAAACTGTAGTAAATAGGTAAAATTTACTAAATTGGTAAAACTATACTACATAAGTAAAAATATACTAAATAGGTACAATAATACAATATTTCGCCTCAGCAGGACTGTGTGAAGAAATCTTCCAACGATTATATTCAAACTATCTACACGTCTGCTAAATCAAACAAAAAGTAATGTCGGACTAGACCAGTGGTCGGCAAACTTATCAGCCAAAGAGCCAAATATGAATATTACAACAATTTAAAAAAAATGCGAGCGAAATCTGCTTGTTTAGTAAACTTTTATTACACTAAATAAGTAGTACACTAAATAAGTTGTATACTAAATCAAACTAAATGCCAGAGCCGCACTTAAGGAGCCAAAGAGCCACATGCGGCTACGGAGACGCACTTTGCCGACCGCTGGACTAGACTTACAGATACATCAGGCAGAAGTATTTTGAGGAAACTGAACATAACAAAAACTATTGAAAATTGTAAGTAACTTAACTTAAACTAATATAAACACATAAAGGGATCATTCGCTTTTATCGCGTCAAGCTCAGTGGCTTTGATAAGGAAGGAGGGGGCGTCGAGGATGGCCAGCCCTGGGTGTGACGTCATCTACAGCTGGAGTGCGTGGCAATGGTTCTATTCAGTGCCGTGATACATCAGTATACGAGCTCAGTCCGTGTGCACAGCTGGAGTGCGTGGCAATGGTTCTATTCAGTGCCGTGATACATCAGTATACGAGCTCAGTCCGTGTGCACAGCTGGAGTGCGTGGCAATAGTTCTATTCAGTGCCGTGATACATCAGTATACGAGCTCAGTCCGTGTGCACAGCTGGAGTGCGTGGCAATAGTTCTATTCAGTGCCGTGATACATCAGTATACGAGCTCAGTCCGTGTGCACAGCTGGGTGCGTGGCAATAGTTCTATTCAGTGCCGTGATACATCAGTATACGAGCTCAGTCCGTGTGCACAGCTGGAGTGCGTGGCAATAGTTCTATTCAGTGCCGTGATACATCAGTATACGAGCTCAGTCCGTGTGCACAGCTGGAGTGCGTGGCAATAGTTCTATTCAGTGCCGTGATACATCAGTAGACGAGCTCAGTCCGTGTGCACAGCTGGAGTGCGTGGCAATGGTTCTATTCAGTGCCGTGATACATCAGTATACGAGCTCAGTCCGTGTGCACAGCTGGAGTGCGTGGCAATAGTTCTATTCAGTGCCGTGATACATCAGTATACGAGCTCAGTCCGTGTGCACAGCTGGAGTGCGTGGCAATAGTTCTATTCAGTGCCGTGATACATCAGTATACGAGCTCAGTCCGTGTGCACAGCTGGAGTGCGTGGCAATAGTTCTATTCAGTGCCGTGATACATCAGTATACGAGCTCAGTCCGTGTGCACAGCTGGAGTGCGTGGCAATAGTTCTATTCAGTGCCGTGATACATCAGTATACGAGCTCAGTCCGTGTGCACAGCTGGAGTGCGTGGCAATGGTTCTATTCAGTGCCGTGATACATCAGTATACGAGCTCAGTCCGTGTGCACAGCTGGAGTGCGTGGCAATAGTTCTATTCAGTGCCGTGATACATCAGTATACGAGCTCAATCCGTGAGCACAGCTGGAGTGCGTGGCAATAGTTCTATTCAGTGCCGTGATACATCAGTATACGAGCTCAGTCCGTGTGCACAGCTGGAGTGCGTGGCAATAGTTCTATTCAGTGCCGTGATACATCAGTATACGAGCTCAATCCGTGAGCACAGCTGGAGTGCGTGGCAATGGTTCTATTCAGTGCCGTGATACATCAGTATACGAGCTCAATCCGTGTGCATAGCTGGAGTGCGTGGCAATGGTTCTATTCAGTGCCGTGATACATCAGTATACGAGCTCAATCCGTGTGCACAGCTGGAGTGCGTGGCAATGGTTCTATTCAGTGCCGTGATACATCAGTATACGAGCTCAATCCGTGTGCACTCGTTTGAAATCCAAATCATTCGGTTTTCGAATCATTGCCCCCCCCCCTCTCGAAAACAAAACTGATGAAAGATGAAGAATTCCTGCAATCAATAAAGCTTCATTGTTTCACCAATTCGGCCCTATGCAGTGGCGCAGCCAGCAAAAAGTGCTGGGTGGGGGGCTCACATAGTGAAAAAAGTCAGTTTGACAGTCTTTTTTTGTAACTTTATATAGTAAATTATGTATTGATGATTTGGCCAGGGGGGGCATCAAGCCCCCCTGCCCCCCTCTGGTTGCGCCACTGGCCATATGTGTACTTATGTACAGCAATCACTCTAACATCGAAATGTGTCGGCATCGTGAGTGAGAGACTTACTTACAATCTGAGATTAATCCTGTTAGCATTGCTCCTGTAGGTAGCAATAAATAAAAAAAACTATCATAGAAAAGCACCAATCAGACACGGGGTCCCATAGGGCCTGGAGCTGTTGCCCCAGTTGCCACTCACTCTGGTCCCTCCTGGGATCTACAGTTTAAGGACATGTAGTTGTTGATTGGTCAAATGTACTGAGTTGTGTGTTTACTTTCAAAACATAAAGCACAAAAAAAAAAGTTTTGTTTCGTTTCTAAAAATTTTACAAAACTAATACTGGATACACTAGACACACAGAGAAATGTTATATTTAGCATAAAGATGGATACACTAGACATACAGAGAAATGTTATATTTAGCATAAAGATGGATACACTAGACACACAGAGAGAAATGTTATATTTAGCATAAAGATGGATACACTAGACATACAGAGAAATGTTATATTTAGCATAAAGATGGATACACTAGACACACAGAGAAATGTTATATTTAACATAAAGATGGATACACTAGACACACAGAGAGAAATGTTATATTTAACATAAAGATGGATACACTAGACACACAGAGAAATGTTATATTTAACATAAAGATGGATACACTAGACACACAGAGAAATGTTATATTTAACATAAAGATGGATACACTAGACACACAGAGAGAAATGTTATATTTAACATAAAGATGGATACACTAGACACAGAGAGAATTGCTATATTTAACATAAAGATGGATACACTAGACACACAGAGAGAAATGTTATAATTAGCATAAAGATGGATACACCAGACACACAGAGAGAAATGTTATATTTAGCATAAAGATGGATACACTAGACACAGAGAAATGTTATTTTTAGCATAAACATGGCATGATCGAAAAAATAAAGAAATAAAGAAAAATACGAAATGAAAAATTACACGCTAGTTGTTCCAATATCAAAGCATGTTAGAATTCATATTAATTGTAATAGATTTAGTTTCGAAGTTGTTCACGTTTAAGGCGTTTGGATTTTAAAAAAAAATGGGCGCGTGGGGGGCGACATTTTTTAAACGAATTCTTTGAACAGAGACACAAAATATAAAATGTAGAATAGCAAAGATAAAAACCAATTGTTTATTCAAATATTACATTTATATCTCGCTAGGTTCTGGGAAATGAAGAAAATTAATTTATATATATATATGGGGCTGTCCATTATTTATGTCAACAATTTTTTGGCGATTTTTACCTCCCCCTCCCCCTTGTCAACAACTTGTCAAACTTCCAGAGACCCCCCCCCCTTATAAAATTGCGTCAACATTTGATTACCTCCCCCCCCCCCAAATAACATAAAAGGGAAAAAAGCAATATGTTAAATAGACTAGGCCTAGTTTACAACTACAACAATAAAGTGAATAAAAGTAAAATGTTTAGAAAAAAGTTTAATAAACATTTAACTTATAAACATATTTCTAATTTATAACTACAAAGACTTACCCTGAACAGAAAAGAGATTATATGGTTTACAAAAATGTATACACATTACACCTTTAAATTATGAACATACTTTAAATTAATATAACACTTTAAAGACAATTTAATTATCTACAAAGACTTGTTCTAACTTCTAGCAGAAACAAGATTAAAAAGTTAAACTATAAATACAGTTTTAATTTAGTAACATATTTTTTACAAACAAATCCAAATCTTATAATTTCCCATGGAGATGTCAAATGTTCCTCAATTGTTATTATTGGCATATGTTCTTCATCAAGCCATTCTGCACTTACTATCACCCATGAGCAATAATTGCCATGAGCTCTCTTTGTCTTTTGAAAGCCACTCGCACTGGACGAATTCTTTGCATGTATTACTTGACTGTGCCCAGGCATACATTGTTGGTGCTTTTGAACATGATTCTTTAACATGGCTTGCGAAGCAACATAAAGGTGACAGATTTTACAGATCCGTTCAAACAATAGCAACTCAATAGATGGACAATATGTATATCAAATGGAAGAATTTTGAATGATTTTGCCGATCGAGGTTGAATGATTTCAACTTTCACAGACTGATTGAAGAAAAGAGATGGAAATCTATGTGAGTTTATATCAGATACATCTGGTGCTTTAAAGCCCTCAATAGTTTGGCAGACTGGAATTGGTGGGGGGATAAATCTATGAAAGTGCGAGCTTCTTATCGGTTGTCAACAAGTTAAATCACAACATTTGACAATTTGTTGAAAGTACTGCCTTTTTCTTACATGGTTTTTTGCACTAAACACTCCGCCGCTGTTGGAAAATTATCTATTCTTACTTGCTTTCATATTTCATGTTTCGCCAGCATATTTCAAGTATAATTTTTCCAACTCTCATCAATTTTTCGACCTTGTGTGCCAAGGTGGCTTCCAAAATGTTTATGTGGCAAAATTAGTAGGAATATAGTTAGTTTAATTAAAATACTGAATGTTAGGCGAGTGTGTAACACAGGACTACAAACGCTGCTTAATTTTCCTTTATTAAGTAATTATATTATATTTAAAAAAAAGTAACATTGTTGACGTCAACTTTTCTTGACCTCCCCCTTGTCAACAATTGTCAAAAATTTTCTGACCCCTTCCTTCCCCCTATTTTGTTGACGTAATTAATGGACAGCCCCTATATGAACTTCATATAGTTGGTAAATACTGTTATACAAACACACAAACTTCAATACGTACATATACACATCCATTCTTATACAAACACACAAACTTCAATACTCACATGTACACATTCACTCTTATACAAACACACAAACTTCAATACTCACATGTACACATTCACTCTTATACAAACACACAAACCTCAATACTCACATGTACACATTCACTCTTATACAAACACACAAACTCCAATACTCACATGTACACATTCACTCTTATACAAACACACAAACTTCAATACTCACTTGTACACATTCACTCGTATACAAACACACAAACTTCAATACTCACATGTACACATTCACTCTTATACAAACACACATACTTCAATACTCACATGTACACATTCACTCTTATACAAACACACAAACTTCAATACTCACATGTACACATTCACTCGTATACAAACACACAAACTTCAATACTCACATATACACTCTCACCCTCACAATTGAATGACAGAAGACATCATTAAGGTTTTCTGGAAGACTGGAGAATCAATATGGCGGCTAGAGTCTTTTCACTAGAACTAGGAGGACTTCATCGGTAACAGTTAAAAATATTGACAATTGTTTCTATGACAATTGTTTCTATGACGATTGATTTTTTTCCTACATATGAACATTTCCTAATGTAAATACATTCTACCATATAATAATGAAATTGTGGAATGCCTGATTGCCGACTTACATTTGATAAAATTATTTATTTTTTTGGTATATTTTTAAACTGTTTATTTTTATGTAAAATTTCTAACTATTGAAAGTCGGTTAAATGGAAATTACAATTACACTAATAATTACAATTACACTTACTTCGGCAGATTAACGTTTGTTGTCAGTGAACAGCAGCAGCCTTAGGGGGTGGCCTCCCCTGTCCCTGCTCCTGAGAGAGGCGTAGGTTTTGGCTTTTTGAATTACAAGATATTTCTATCATAGTTAATGACTGAAACACTGTATGTGTATTGTATTGCAGGATCTCTCTCTCACAGTTCATGATTGTTGTACAGTCACAGAGTTCCCAGACAAAGCAGAAAAGGGTTTTCTGTCAACAAGAAAGAAGATAAATGCCGAAACATGGGATACTAAACAGTAATAAATAAATGTAGACACATGGGATACTAAACAGTAATACAGCAGTTAACGCCAATATTTCTAAGTCATTATAATCAAAAGTTATACATATTCACTGAAATCAATAGTCAAAATAAGATGCAGGTATCAGCTACCTTTAATAGCTCATCTAATTATCCAATGTGTTTTTATTACCCAATGATTCTCATTTTGCTCCATTGGATTTGTGTTTAATTTTATTTATGTGCAAAGTAATCCATTTAATCTAATAACTTTTTTTTCTTTATTCCAGTAACTTTACTGCATCATCAACATGGCCTAGATTGCTAAGATCAACAAGGCAGATAGAAATCATCGGTAGATGCATAATTTAGTAAAACTGCATTGTGGCATTTGGGCTTTTAACTTTAAGGCTACAAACTCACCTGTAATACTTTCATATGATGCCCATGTTAAAGTGTTAACCTCTAGATACTATAAAGTGTTCACTTCTAGATACTATAAAGTGTTCTCCTCTAGATACTATAAAGTGTTCTCCTCTAGATACTTTAAAGTGTTCACTTCTAGATACTATAAAGTGTTCTCCTCTAGTTACTTTAAAGTGTTCTCCTCTAGATACTATAAAGTGTTCTCCTCTAGATACTTTAAAGTGTTCTCCTCTAGATACTATAAAGTGTTCTCCTCTAGATACTATAAAGTGTTCTCCTCTAGATACTTTAAAGTGTTCTCTTCTAGATACTATAAAGTGTTCTCCTCTAGATACTTTAAAGTGTTCTCCTCTAGATACTATAAAGTGTTCTCCTCTAGGTACTATAAAGTGTTCTCCTCTAGATACTATAAAGTGTTCTCCTCTAGATACTATAAAGTGTTCTCCTCTAGATACTATAAAGTGTTCTCCTCTAGATACTTTAAAGTGTTCTCTTCTAGATACTATAAAGTGTTCTCCTCTAGATACTTTAAAGTGTTCTCCTCTAGATACTATAAAGTGTTCTCCTCTAGGTACTATAAAGTGTTCTCCTCTAGATACTATAAAGTGTTCTCCTCTAGATACTATAAAGTGTTCTCCTCTAGATACTATAAAGTGTTCTCCTCTAGATACTTTAAAGTGTTCACTTCTAGATACTATAAAGTGTTCTCCTCTAGATACTTTAAAGTGTTCTCCTCTAGATACTATAAAGTGTTCTCCTCTAGATACTATAAAGTGTTCTCCTCTAGATACTATAAAGTGTTCTCCTCTAGGTACTATAAAGTGTTCTCCTCTAGATACTATAAAGTGTTCTCCTCTAGATACTTTAAAGTGTTCTCCTCTAGATACTATAAAGTGTTCTCCTCTAGGTACTATAAAGTGTTCTCCTCTAGATACTATAAAGTGTTCTCCTCTAGATACTATAAAGTGTTCTCCTCTAGATACTATAAAGTGTTCTCCTCTAGATACTTTAAAGTGTTCTCTTCTAGATACTATAAAGTGTTCTCCTCTAGATACTTTAAAGTGTTCTCCTCTAGATACTATAAAGTGTTCTCCTCTAGGTACTATAAAGTGTTCTCCTCTAGATACTATAAAGTGTTCTCCTCTAGATACTATAAAGTGTTCTCCTCTAGATACTATAAAGTGTTCTCCTCTAGATACTTTAAAGTGTTCACTTCTAGATACTATAAAGTGTTCTCCTCTAGATACTTTAAAGTGTTCTCCTCTAGATACTATAAAGTGTTCTCCTCTAGATACTATAAAGTGTTCTCCTCTAGATACTATAAAGTGTTCTCCTCTAGGTACTATAAAGTGTTCTCCTCTAGATACTATAAAATGTTCTCCTCTAGATACTATAAAGTGTTCTCCTCTAGATACTATAAAGTGTTCTCCTCTAGATACTTTAAAGTGTTCACTTCTAGATACCATAAAGTGTTCTCCTCTAGATACTATAAAGTGTTCACTTCTAGATACTATAAAGTGTTCTCCTCTAGATACTTCAAAGTATTCACTACTAGATACTATAAAGTGTTCTCCTCTAGATACTTTAAAGTGTTCTCCTCTAGATACTTTAAAGTGTTCACTTCTAGATACTATAAAGTGTTCTCCTCTAGATACTATAAAGTGTTCTCCTCTATATACTATAAAGTGTTCTCCTCTAGATACTTTAAAGTGTTCACTTCTAGATACTATAAAGTGTTCTCCTCTAGATACTATAAAGTGTTCTCCTCTAGATACTTTAATGTGTTCACTTCTATTTACTATAAAGTGTTCTCCTCTAGATACTATAAAGTGTTCTCCTCTAGATACTATAAAGTGTTCTCCTCTATATACTATAAAGTGTTCTCCTCTAGATACTTTAAAGTGTTCACTTCTAGATGCTATAAAGTGTTCTCCTCTAGATACTATAAAGTGTTCTCCTCTAGATACTTTAATGTGTTCACTTCTATTTACATAAAGTGTTCTCCTCTAGATACTATAAAGTGTTAACCTCTAGATACTATAAAGTGTTCTCCTCTAGATACTATAAAGTTTTCACTTCTAGATACTATAAAGTGTTCTCCTCTAGATACTATATAGAAACACAGTCGGGACAATTTTTTTATACCTGAATTTTTTTTCCAAACATTTCTGTATCAGGATTGACCATAGAGGTCAGCATTCAAAATATGGATCAGCAATGTCCTGTAGAGTAATCCAGGTGCGAAAGAAAGTGCAAACCTTTACCAACAGCTGCCTTAGAAGAATCCTCCAAATTCGACGGCCGGACACCATCAGCAATGTCAGCCTTTTGGAAAGGACCTGCCAACTTTCAGCAGAAAAAGAGATCAGGAAGAGGCGATGGAACTGGACAGGACACACGCAGACCAGCAGCCAGTGTCACAAGGTAAGCACTAAGATAGAACCCCCCCCCCCAAGGTAAACGGAAAAGAGGCCGTCCAAGAAACACCTGGCGTCGAGATCGGGAAGTGGGCACCACAAAGATGGGACACATTTGGAATATGCTGAGCAGGTAGCAAAGGACAGAGGACTCTAGAGATCTGTTGTTGGTGACCCATACCCTGCCATGGGTGAAGGGCAATGAGGATGAATAATCATAATGTTCAGTAATGAGCATAGAGGTCAGAAATGAACTTAGATGCACTATGACGATAGTTGGTAATTGGCAAATCACTCCAATATTTTGTATAACGATTATTGGATCCGTCCACTGAGCCCTGATACAACTGGGGTGAGTACTAATCCTATTTTACAATTCATTGGTAGTCCTTAATAGCGCTACATCATTTTATTGGGGGGGGGGGGGTTCACTTGTATATGAAACTTTTCCCAGCAATACATCAAATTCCTCAACTTCCTTTTTCAATCGACTAGTATATGAATATAAAAACAGACTATACAAGCTATTAGCCGAGCAATAATTTTTTCAATAATTCTCTTTTATCCACTGTTCGATTCAATTCATTATTCACTCTTAAAATATATTTATTTAAGAATTGTTTAGTTACTGATGTGTCGCAATGACATTCTTTTATATTAACGTTAACCGTTTTCTGTCTGATGTTTGTGGCCGTTGAAGGCTTACCTTTCAGGTCTTAAAGACACACCTATTCTGTAAGGTGGCAGATAAATAGCTTCCAGTGTTTCAGCCCAATGAGCATTCTAATTGTATTACAGCAACACTTCCCAATAGCCCATAGTTAGTGTCAGTCTTTGTTCTAGTTGTATTACATCAACACTTCCCAATAGCCCATATTTAATGTCAGTCTTTGTTATGACATTCAGGGAACTACATTATAAACTAAGTGTGTGGGCTGTTACAAAAAATTGCTCTGAAAGAAATTTAATGTTAAATGGTTGTCACGAATAGACCCCCCCCCCCAATAGGCTTCAAATGCCTGGCGAATACATAGAGGCCTCAAGTCATAAGACGGCCCTGATTATACTCATTTCTCTACCTTAATCTCATTTAGTTATGACATGAACTTCAGGTTAATCGGATTATAATATAGTGCATTTAGGAAATTTTTAATTTAATTTCCAATAAGGTGTTTGATACGAAAAGTCTTATATATCTATGATAACAGTCTTATATATCTAAGATAACAGTCTTATATATCTAAGATAACAGTCTTATATATCTAAGATAACAGTCCTATATATCTATGATAACAGTCTTATATATCTATGATAACCAGGACTGGGGAGCCGGTGTCGGTGGTGTCGGTGTCGGCATTTGTAAATTGTCCGGAGTCGGTGTCGGTGTCGGCATTTGTACTTGTCCGGAGTCGGTTCGGTGTCGGCGCAAAAACTTCCCCCCAAAAAATACTGGAACTTTAATTAAATAATCCAGAACAACGTCAGATAGTTCTTAGCCAATCTTTAATTTAAAGTTTTCTAAAGTTCTTCTTTTCTTTTTAAGAGAAATACTTGGTAAATCTGTTTATCAACAAATGTATTATTTTCCAAAGCAAGATTATCTACATTACAACAACTTGTTAACATTAACAGAATTGTGACTGAAAGCAGATAAGAAGGCTACTGGCTATGTGTTCACTCTGTTATTCACTCAATCATTGTAAATCATGAGAAATTTTTAGTTTGCATCTGTCTGTCAATATCCATGTTGGAGAAAGATTACACACAAAAATATTCAAGTCTTTTAGAACTTCAGAGAATGATCACACTCTCCACAGCTTAATTTCTCTCAGCCAGACTGAAACATTACCAGTCTACGTCACAGTGGCACTACATAAAGTCCAGTCCGTAGCTATTGAGGCGCCCCGCCCACCACCTATAACAATACAAACATTGTCACTACATATTTCAGGTTTCATTCGGGTGTAAAATAACGATTCATTCCTCTATTAACTGTTAACTATGTAGTGTCTTCATACGTCTCTCTCTTTTCTTAGGTCTGGAACAACCATCTTTTATCTTTGTCTGTAGCCCTTGCCGTGATTTTATTTCTGCATTCTGCATTCTCTGAGTGGCCACTTATAAACTTCCAAGCATCATTGCTCAAGTGTTGATGGATATGTCTGTACTTTGCAGTGACTTGCAAATCTTGACCGATATTTGAGCATAAGCCTACACATAAATGAGAACTTATTAAAAGTAGCGAATTTGCCGCTTCAGGTTTACTATAAAAATAACATCCCGCATACTGAGGCATATCTTGAAGTAAACCATTCACTTTTGTTACTTCACTGTATTCACTGCAGCTACTCTTGATGTCCATATCTAGTATTTTTCGTGACCTTTCAATGTTACATGTACAACTGGGTTGTAGAGCCAAGAAGATTAAATTTACAATAAGACGTTCATCATTATATATATATATATATATATATATATATATATATATAAAGTATTAGATATATACAGGGGGAAAAAATACACAATTATCTCCCTTTGCCCCCCCGCGTGTCGATGTCGGCGGACGATAGAAAACCGACACCGGTGTCGGCAAATATTTTGGCCGACACCCCACCCCTGATGATAACAGTCTTATATATCAATGATAACAGTCCTTATACATGTGATAACAGTCATATATATATATAAATATATATATATATGATAAGTCTTAAATATATATATATATATGATAACAGTCTTATATATATGTGATAACATTATACAAAATGCGCATTCCTTGCATGATAATTGTTTTCCGAATCGCGCCATATTCGTTTTATATAAACTCTAAATATTTCATCGGCAAATCAACTGAAAAAGAATGTCATAGTTATACTGAGGTTAAACTGACATTATTATTATTTTTAAGACGCTCTTTTTTATTTGAAGTTTTTCATAATTCAAAGTTTCTCATTGGTCATACATCCTTCTTTTCTAAAACAACTGATATTTATATCAATATTTATGTGCTTAAAGTCCATTGCTACTGGCCTCCATTTAAAATATGTCGCTTTCATTTTTCAGACATCGGTGGAGTACTATTTAAATAAAGTTGGTATTTTATATTAAGTCTGTGGTGTTAAATAATGTACAGATTGCGGTGACATACCGGTTGTTTCTTCATTTTAAACACTTAATGAAAGAAAGGTCATTGAAAGGTCAAATATTACATTGAAATTAAATAGTTAGTATCAAATAAAAGACAAGTTTCAGTTTTATTCCAATGTTTTATTGTTGTTGTTGTTGACTTGCTAACCCTCTAGCTATATACTGCTGGGGATTTTGTCTGAGTGACATTTGAAATGATGGTTTGTCATTTAGCCTGATTCCTGAGTGACATTTGAAGATATGGGTTGTCATTTAGCCTGATTCCCGAGTTTCATTTGAAGTGATGGGTTGTCATTTAGCCTGATTAATGAGTTTCATTTGAATTGATGGGTTGTCATTTAGCCTGATTCCTGAGTGACATTTGAAGTTATGGGTTGTCATTTAGCCTGATTCCTGAGTGACATTTGAAGTTATGGGTTGTCATTTAGCCTGATTCCTGAGTTTCATTTGAAGTGATGGGTTGTCATTTAGCCTGATTAATGAGTTTCATTTGAAGTGATGGGTTGTCATTTAGCCTGATTAATGAGTTTCATTTGAATTGATGGGTGGTCATTTAGCCTGATTAATGAGTTTCATTTGAAGTGATGGGTTGTCATTTAGCCTGATTAATGAGTTTCATTTGAATTGATGGGTGGTCATTTAGCCTGATTCCTGAGTGACATTTGAAGTTATGGGTGGTCATTTAGCCTGATTCCTGAGTGACATTTGAATTGATGGGTGGTCATTTAGCCTGATTCCTGAGTGACATTTGAATTGATGGGTTGTCATTTAGCCTGATTAATGAGTTTCATTTCAATTGATGGGTGGTCATTTAGCCTGATTCCAGACGTCCAGTTCGTCACGTGACCTGCTGATGTCATTATCGATTGTTTGTGATCGGACCGTGCTGTGTCCAGCTCAAGTTACCGATATTGTCCACTGGCACAGCGCACGTGACGTCCAAATAAAGCGGTTCGTGCCCATAACTAAGAGATAGCCAGGTGGCCATAGACCTAAGCTGACCATTGATTGGTCTGAGTGGGGTGTATAGGGGAGAGAATCCAATTTCGAACAGTTCCATCAAATGTTGAAGTGTTGTTGTTATCTGAGATCTTTATTTGATTATACCCAAGACAGTATGTCAGTTTACCTTATTTTATGGTGGTATAAAGTGTTACACACAATATGTCACTTTACCTTATTTTATGGTGGTATAAAGTGTTACCCACAATATGTCACTTTACCTTATTTTATGGTGGTATAAAGTGTTACACACAATATGTCACTTTACCTTATTTTATGGTGGTATAAAGTGTTACACACAATATTTCATTTTACCTTATTTTATTGTGGAATAAAGTGTTACACACAATATGTCACTTTACCTTATTTTATGGTGATATAAAGTGTTACACACAATATGTCACTTTACCTTATGTTATGGTGGTATAAAGTGTTACACACAATATGTCACTTTACCTTATTTTATGGTGGTATAAAGTGTTACACACAATATGTCACTTTACCTTATTTTATGGTGGTATAAAGTGTTACACACAATACGTCATTTTAACTTAATAATGGTGTAATACAGTGTCAAACGATTTATATTTATTTACGATATAATAATGTTATAAATTGTCACACGATTATGTTAGCTTTATCTAACTGTATACTGTTGTAACGTTTCAGATACAATATGTTAGTTTAGCGCCAATTTCTGGTTTTCAACCAATAAATATCTCATCTTAAATCAAACAGTCAATAAACATGTGTTCTTCAGTCAAATAAACATTTTACCTTTGGCCTTTCAGCCATATAAACATTTCACCATTGGCCTTTCAGCCATAAAAATATTTCACCATTGGCCTTTCAGCCAAATAAACATTTCACCATTGGTCCTACAACCAAATAAACATTTCACCATTGGCTCTTCAGCCATATAAACATTTCACCATTGGTCCTACAACCAAAAAAACATGTCACCATTGGCTCTTCAGCCATATAAACATTTCACCATTAGCTCTTCAGCCATATAAACATTTCACTATTGGTCATACAACCAAATAAACATTTCACCATTGAATCTTCAGCCAAAATCAACACTGGATCTTCAGCCAAATACATATTTCACCATTGGACCTTTAGCTAAATAAAGTTTTGTTCTTTTAGTTGTTATGGTATTTGGTTTCTTCCTGTAAGCCGTGTCAGACCAAACTTAAGCATCATTCAGCAATTTGACATTGTTCTGAGTAAAATAAAACAAACTACCATGAATTAAACAAACCGGGCGCCCGTAAAATATGAACAATCCTGATTTGTCTCTATGTGATGTAGCCAAGTTAACAGCTGTTTACTAACACAGACATACACACATACATACACAGACACACTCACACAGACACACGTACATACATACACATACACACACACACACAAGATAATAGACTTTGTCCTACTGGGTGTGAATACAGACTAAAGGCCGTACACCAGAGAGACTGGACGTGACAGGTACAATGAGAGCCATAACAGTTTATGTGACCTGATCCTGGCATTGAAAGGGTCAACACAAATGAACTTGGCGACTAGAAAGATGGCAGCTGTACTTGTAAAGAAACAGCCATCAACCGAAGTTCAGAACCCAATTAAACTTTTTTTTTCTTTGAAAAAAAAAATGTGCAAATTAATGTTAAGAAAGTAGAGAATTACTTGGTATAACATGGTTTTATAAATGAATTATAATTGAGTTTACGTTAGAAAGTTTATAGACAACATACAACTAAATAAAGCCACATTAGTTAATCAAAAACTTCAATATTGAAAAAAAAAGTATTTATGTTACTATTGTTACCAAGGACATGTATATTTGAGTAATGTTACTATTGTTACTTAGTAAATGTATATTTGAGTAATGTTACTATTGTTACTTAGTAAATGTATATTTGAGTAATGTTACTATTGTTACTTAGTAAATGTATATTTGAGTAATGTTACTATCGTTACTTAGTAAATGTATATTTGAGTAATGTTACTATCGTTACTTAGTAAATGTATATTTGAGTAATGTTACTATCGTTACTTAGTAAATGTATATTTGAGTAATGTTACTATCGTTACTTAGTAAATGTATATTTGAGTAATGCTACTATCGTTACTTAGTAAATGTATATTTGAGTAATGCTACTATCGTTACTTAGTAAATGTATATTTGAGTAATGCTACTATCGTTACTTAGTAAATGTATATTTGAGTAATGCTACTATCGTTACTTAGTAAATGTATATTTGAGTAATGCTACTATCGTTACTTAGTAAATGTATATTTGAGTAATGCTACTATCGTTACTTCGTAAATGTATATTTGAGTAATGCTACTATCGTTACTTAGTAAATGTATATTTGAGTAATGCTACTATTGTTACTTAGTAAATGTATATTTGAGTAATGCTACTATTGTTACTTAGGACATGTATATTTGAGTAATGTTACTATTGTTACTTAGGACATGTATATTTGAGTAATGTTACTATTGTTACTTAGGACATGTATATTTGAGTAATGTTACTATTGTTACTTAGGACATGTATATTTGAGTAATGTTACTATTGTTACTTAGGACATGTTTATTTGAGTAATGTTACTATTGTTACTTAGGACATGTTTATTTGAGTAATGTTACTATTGTTACTTAGGACATGTTTATTTGAGTAATGTTACTATTGTTACTTAGTACATGTATATTTGAGTAATGTTACTATTGTTACTTAGTACATGTATATTTGAGTAACGTTACTATTGTTACTTAGTAAATGTATATTTGAGTAACGTTACTATTGTTACTTAGTAAATGTATATTTGAGTAACGTTACTATTGTTACTTAGTAAATGTATATTTGAGTAATGTTACTATTGTTACTTAGTACATGTATATTTGAGTAATGCTACTATTGTTACTTAGTATATGTATATTTGAGTAATGCTACTATTGTTACTTAGGACATGTATATTTGAGTAATCTTACTATTGTTACTTAGGACATGTATATTTGAGTAATCTTACTATTGTTACTTAGTACATGTATATTTGAGTAATCTTACTATTGTTACTTAGTACATGTATATTTGAGTAATGTTACTATTGTTACTTAGTACATGTATATTTGAGTAATGTTACTATTGTTACTTAGTACATGTATATTTGAGTAATGTTACTATTGTTACTTAGTACATGTATATTTGAGTAATGTTACTATTGTTACTTAGTGCATGTATATTTGAGTAATGTTACCATTGTTACTTAGTACATGTATATTTGAGTAATGTTACCATTGTTACTTAGTACATGTATATTTGAGTAATGTTACCATTGTTACTTAGTACATGCATATTTGAGTAATGTTACCATTGTTACTTAGTACATGTATATTTGAGTAATGTTACCATTGTTATTTAGTACATGCATATTTGAGTAATGTTACTATTGTTACTTAGTACATGTATATTTGAGTAATGTTACTATTGTTACTTAGTACATGTATATTTGAGTGATGGACAAGTGTGAGGCACACGATCCCAATCAGAAAAGATAGATAAACAATGCAACCAAATATGTTCCCCCCTTCCCAGTACAATTTCTGATCAAATGTGAAGCTTTCAGGCCTATGAAAAGTACATTTACACTGGGCCTATCAATAGATGACTTGGGCCCAAAAAGTCTTATCATCGGCTAGGAACATGTGTGTGAACATGGTGCTTAATAAGTGTTACCGGTGTGTTATTGTGTTCATGGGCTATCGTTGTATCCGTGTGTTATCATTGTGTTCTAGTGCTATCATTATGTTTATGTGTTAACAAAGTGTTAATTTTTTTTTATCTGAGTGATAATGTGTAATACATGAAATACTATAAAGTTCCTTCAGCCCTAGCGGGCCATCGAGGCAGTTGAAGTGTACAATTCATCTGTTTCTATAATCTGGCATATAAAGAAGGGATTTTAGCATAAAGCCCAGCCGCCTTTACTTCCCCAACTTCAGTCAGGTACCCATTAAAAGCTTGGTGGACTTGTGGGACGACTTTGAATCAAATTTCACTTGGAAAAATTCCCATGGTTCTCACGTAGAATCGAACCCACACCACTCGGCCATCCTATAAGAATTTCAATAATGTCCATTGAGACATTGGAACTTACGACAGTTTGTCTGTATTATATTTCAACTAGTCGTCCCGCTTGTAGCATACGCTGCCCTATCAATAGAATTATTGTAATTATTTTTTTTTTAAATATGCAATCAAACAAAATATATTTTATCCTTTATTTTTAATTTGCTCATTTAATATTGTGATATTTTTTTAGTATCTTATTATACAATTTACTTAATCGGGATTTAAATCCCCAAAACAGCAGCACAAAGAAATCAGAAAACAACGCGAGTTGTCGAACGTTGTTGAATGCTGAATGCGTCTTGCATGCTTTGGAGTATTCGGGAATTCCGCAAACGCGACTAATCTATTTATATATAGACTTGCGTCTTGCTACGTTGTAGTATTTATATTTATATATATATATATATGTATATATATATATATATATATATATATATATATATATAGATGTTTAAACCTTTTTCTAAACTATCATTAAATAATATCTATAAAGTAAGGGCAGACCAAGAAGCAGATGGTTAGAGGCGGTGGAGAAAGACATCAAAGCCATAGGAGTGAGAGAGTGGAGGAAAAAAAAAGATGGATCGGAAAATGTGGAGACGAGTAGTATGGCAGGCAAGGGCCCTACATGGACTGTAGTGCCAAAGGAAGAAGAAGAAACTAAACATAGTATGAAAAGTTGAAACCGACACTAAAATTTTCACTCATTACGCAAAAGCCCCAAGTATCCAAAATAGGAATCAGATCAACGGATATCAGTTGAATCACTAACTACCAATTTATTTTAGAGTGTCTTGTCTTAGTGTCTGTATTAGCTAGCTGTTTTTTTAATCACCACACCCTTTACCGATGGGGTCGTTGGGGGGGAACAAACGGACACATCAATGACTGTCGACCTGAGAGTCCCTGGTTCGATTTCCGGGGAGGACCAATGGATATTACAGGTTATGGCTAAAGTCCCCGCTATATCTCCCTCGGTACTTCCATGACCATTGTATTATTTTCTATGGTGGGGATAAAAGAAGGATAGCATAAAAACCGTCCCATTAGTGGTTTATAGGATCTAAGAGATTTCATCTCATCCTTACAGGGACTTGACACATGACATATTTCTCCATATTTTTTTTATAATGCATAAATAAATATTGTAATCATCGTGAATTGATCTAAAAAATTAGAAATTGTAAGGGATTCAGTACAGACGTCATTGTTTGAAAAAAAATCAATTAACTAATTAATTAACTTTCTTTATTGTTTACCATTTTTAGACAAAATAAAATTTTTAATCTAATTAGACAGTGCAAATATATAATTTACTGAGAGCTTTATCTTTACAATATGTTTCTTTTGTGACTAACAGATATCGAGCAACCGAAGCAGAAGTAGGGACTTCGATTTATCCACTTTAAAAGCTAAAAAAAAAAAGTTCTCTGTGAATCCATACAATCCCGCCATTATTTCCTTGGACTTCGGGTATTTCTAAAAATAAAACAAAATGTCTTCCTGGCACATTCTGCTGAGGCTGTCACCAAAAATAAAACTGGCCACGCGTCATCAAATCACTTTCTCCTCTACGTCACTCCTGTCCCATGTCGATGTTAGCAATATGGGGGATGGGAGGGAGAGGGGGGAGGAAGCTGGAGGATGGGGAGTGTCCAGATTACTAAGAAAGAAACAGAAAAAAATATTTATATGGTAGAGAGGGGGAGGGGGGTAAAAGGGGCGATTTCGATACCTCGATCTGGCATTGAAATGTCTTGGGGGTTCCTCGAACCGAAAAATAATCGATACCGCCCATCCTCGAACAAACACTCTGGCCCCCAAGGTGTGGCAGTTCCCATGGGTGAAATTGGTTTTGCTTAGTTTGTTGATCTAACACTTAACCCTTGTGGGGAGGGAGGGAGGGTGGGGGGTAGGGCCAGACAGGTTATGGCAGTAGGGTGAGCACTGTGAGCAGACATTCGTTAAGATTTGCAAAAGTTCTTGAGTATTTGATGGGGGAAAAAAAGTGTTCACTGTTTAGAGAGTTCAGTTTATGAGTAAACAAAGAGATGGGTAGAAAGGAAATCTCTTCAAGTCCTGAAGCCAATGATCATTGTTCCGACACTTCAGTTGAATATGTTAGTTAAGTAGTCTTTTATTGACCTTTTTTCAAACTCTATGTTAAACTGAAGAGGCTAATCTTGGGTTAAGTTTCCGTCTATTTTTTTTTTTTTGTAATTTAAAGCTGCACTTTGTTCAATATGTTATTAGCAGCAACAAACTAAATGCGCCATGTAATTAGTTCAGGTGATGCTTAGTTAAATACGAACAAATATTTAAAGACCAAATGTATTTTATTTGTCAATAATTATGTCTGCTGTTCTCAACTGATTGCTTTGCAAGCGTGTTTATGACATTTTTTTATAATGTTTGTGTGTGAGTTTAAAGAAAACATCAACAAGTTAGGGGAGTATGGTAGACGCCCCTGTGTAATGTCTATACTACACTGGAAGACTGTCCGTTCTGGGTGTCATTAATAGTGAAAACCGTTGTGAGGCTTGTGGTGTCTGTAACATCAAACACCATTTTTAGGCTTGTGGTGTCTGTAACATCAAACACCATTGTTAGGCTTGTGGTGTCTGTAACATCAAACACCATTGTGAGGCTTGTGGTGTCTGTAACATCAAACACCATTGTGAGGCTAGTGGTGTCTGTAACATTAAACACCATTGTGAGGCTTGTGGTGTCTGTAACAATAAACACCATTGTGAGGCTTGTGGTGTCTGTAACATCAAACACCATTGTGAGGCTTGTGGTGTCTGTAACATCAAACACCATTGTGAGGCTAGTGGTGTCTGTAACATTAAACACCATTGTGAGGCTTGTGGTGTCTGTAACATTAAACACCATTGTGAGGCTTGTGGTGTCTGTAACATTAAACGCCATTGTGAGGCTTGTAGTGTCTGTAACATCAAAAACCATTGTGAGGCTTGTGGTGTCTGTAACATTCAACACCATTGTAAGGCTTGGGCTGTCTGTAGCATCAAACACCAGTGTAAGCCTTGGGACAATGGCAATGGGACTACTTTACTGCAAAAAGATTTAATGTAAGAAACCGTAATTTTTAAATTTAATAAATATATGGTTACAACAAGAAATAACTTGAGTAGATAAATCAAACCAGTACCCCGATAAAATTAGACTAACACGATTAGGCATACATTAAACTTTTAGAAGGGAAAATTTTGTATTTTCATTAGAAATAAATTTTGTAGATCAAAGTGTAATTAATTCTATTAATCATCTTGCCAATCGGACTTGTTGTGTACAAGACTAAATTGTGTACAAGAGTAAATTGTGTACAAGAGTAAATTGTGTGCAACAGTAAATTGTGTACAAGAGTAAATTGTGTACAGATATTAATTAAACATTAGATCACAGTCAGTTTGTCCCAATCTTCCAAAAAGTTAAGTATGATAGTAAGAATATAAACTTTACTGTAGGGGAAGAAACTTTCATTTTACTGTAAGAGTAAAGCAGTATATCACTTTACTTTAATGGGAGAGTAATGCAAGACTTTTACTGCTGGGGAAGTGTAGTGTATCACTTTACTGTATGTAAGAAGTATACATTTTACTATGATGGTAGACTGGATTGCCACTTTACTATAAAGGGAGAGAATTCTACACTTTGTAATAAAGGGGTAGTAGTGGATCACTTTACTGTGAGAGACAACCCCAGTAAAGGGAGGTAAAAAGATAGAAAGAGGGAGGGATTGAAGTAACAGAAAATGTCTCAGGCACTCTAAAAGTTCAATCAAAGGTCCTTCAAGTTCACTTGACTTGGTCATTTTATTTTCTTCCATTCTCTCACTCCACCCACTCACTTTGACCAAAGCTGTTGACTTTTTTTTCTCTGGTCCAGTCACACTGAGCTGTTGATCGAGGTGGTCCGGGTAAACATGGCGACTTAGCTCTGGGGGGGGGGGGTAGTGGCTGAACGTGGGTGTGTCATGTCAGCAGTATTTACTTTTGTTCATTTCACAGTACTGAAAATAAATGTATATATATATATATATATATATATATATATATATATAGATAGATAGATAGATAGATAGATAGATAGATAGATAGATAGATAGATAGATAGATAGATAGATAGATAGATAGATAGATAGATAGATAGATAGATAGATAGATAGATAGATAGATAGATAGATAGATAGATAGATAGATAGATAGATAGATAGATTAATATTAGATTAATATATTTTAGTATTACTGAGCTGATTATTTTTACTAATGTTTATTATTGATATTATGATCCCAAAAAAAACTACGTAATTAGCAGTGGCGCAACTGGGGGGGGGGGGGGCATTGGGGGCATTTGCATCCTCCGAAATAAGAAAAAATTAAAAGATTAGACCAAAATTTGTTTAAAATAAAATAAAGATATATAAATAATGTGATTTTTTAATACAAGTGATTCCCCCCCCCTGAAAGTTTAGTCTAGTTGCGCCTCTGGTAAGTAGAGTACAGTTGCATAAAAGTGCTGAGTAGTGAAGATTTTTAACCTTTTACAGACTCGCCAAAAAAGGCTGATTTGCATAATAAAATATAAAAAGTTTGATTCTTTCAAAATTAAAAAGTATGAAATAACTAAATAAGCTTTGATTGAAATGTTTTAGAAAGTAGAGAAATAATTTTCGTTCAACAAATATTTATATAAAATATCATTACTGAGATGAAAAATTGGGTAAATACAATATACTAGGACTGAACAAGTTTTAACAATACTTCATAAATAGAAGAAGAAAATACTAACCAATATATCAAGATATATAAGTTTGGGTTACTATCAATATATCTAGATAGTAACCTACACTTATATTTCTGGTAATGTTAATTTATTTCAATATTAGTTTGATTTAAGGAATTTTTATTTTATTCTTAATGCCTTATAATAATAGCTTTATATCTCTATAAATAATAGCGGTCTCGCTTCTGCGTTATATCGAAAGTAGAAATCAAGAATTCAAAATGGCGTCCTGCCGGCGTCTCGATTCGATAAATGTTTTTTTTTAATCTTTAGTTTTGAATAATTTCCGCGATTTTCAGATATGAAACCCAAAAGGCCAAAATGTGAAATAATTCCATTGAATTGTTTGTTTTTTTTTTTGTATTTCTACAACATATTTTATCTTTAAATTGTAATAAAATCGTGAACAAATCGGATCTGTCCGAAACCAAAAATAACCTAGCCTACCGATCAAACCTAAAGGAAAATAACTCTATGTAATGGTTTTGCAGGGTACAGCTAGTATATATATATATATATATATATATATATATATATATATATATATATATATATCTTTATCAATGCCTAACTAATTATTAACACTACTCGACTTCTTTAAAACTGATATCAACTATTCCTCTTGTAAATAAATTGCGATGGCTTCTATGTTTAATATTGTCTTTAACATTTCTAAAATTTAATTTAGAATTGAATTGAGCGAACAATTTCTTGTAATCCTCAAGACACATAATTATAAAGATGTGTATGCATACAGTTGTTTTTTTTTTTGTTTGTTTGTTTTAAATCGCAGTCTGTACGGCCATAGAGAATACTACATTGATCAATGGATTTTCAATGAATTTGTAGAAAGATAACTACCATGAAATTATTGACTAGCTATTATGTCATCATTATTATTTATTGGCTGGCATCCTACAATGTACAATCCTCAAATTGCTGACACCCTTCCATGTAATCAATAATATCAAATGGCTGACACCCTACTATGTACTAGCTAATATCAAATGGCTGACACCCTACTATGTACTAGCTAATATCAAATGGCTGACACCCTACTATGTACTAGAGAGCTGCAGGGGAGTGAAAATCACACCCAGTCCCACCCGCTCCCGCGAAAATTCTCCCCAGTCCCACCCGCTCCCGCGAAAATTTGTCCCAACCCCACCCGCTCCCATCAAAAAATATTCTATTATAACTCATAAATAATGGTTTAAAAATTTGTTTGTAGAAATCCTCTCGATAAACATACATGAAAAACATTTAAGATAATACGTAAAATAAACAGTTCTACAGTTTAAGTCCATGTAAAAATAAGAGGCCATTAACACTTTCAGGAGATTTGTCTCTTTCTCCACAACATTATCCAAATGCCTTGAAACAGTTGTGGCACAAGGCCAAATCTCATTAACAGGAACATTCCCATATTTTGCACCAATGTTTATCAACAAGTCCACCCAGCTTTAAATGGGTACCTGACTTTAAGTTGGGGAAGTAAATGCGGCTGGGCGTTGTGCTAACCACACAACCCCTTCATATGCCGAGGTTATAGAAACAGATGAATTCTACACTTCATCTGCCCCGAAGGCCTGTTAGGGCTAAGAAGGAAACTTTTTTTTTTACTTTTATCAACTTTGCAGCCAATTCTTGGAAACGCCTTCGACAAATGAAAACGACCTGATGTCTTTAGCGCACATTGAAACAATGGTGTTTGTAATTTCTGTTTTAACCTGAACTGTTTTTTTCGAGATGCGTCCACAGACCATTCGTACCATCCCGTGCCTTCCAAGTTACAATGGTATCACATCTTGTACATACCGCGAATGGCACATCCTCACCATCCAAGCGCAAACGATTGAAACTTTCCCAAATATTGCTCTCACCACCTTTATATAAGTAAAACTGAATACGCTCGCTTTTTGCGTCAACTTACTTTTGAATATTTGTTTTATTATCCATTGTTTGAAAATTTTAAAAAATAGAATTAGAGAAGTAAAAAATCATTCAGAATTACATTTAAATTTAACGAATGGAAAATCACTTCAAAATATAATAAACTGCGCATGCGCATTAACGAATTAAAAAACACAGAGTCAAAGCGAAGATTATAAATAAAGAATCACTTGTTCCTTTTTAGTATAACCACCTTGAAAAAATAAATTAAAATATTTTAGCGACTTTTTTACAGGCGCTTTTTAAAGAAATTTCCAATAGCAATCATATCAAAGTCACGCGAAAGTCCCACTCAAACAAAACCCAAACCCACGGGACTCCCGCAAAAACAAAACCCAAACCCACGGGACTCCCGCAAATACAAAACCCAAACCCACGGATTCCGCGGTACTCCCGCGAATCCCATTCCCGTGCAGCTCTCTACTATGTACTAGCTAATATCAAATGACTGACACCCTACTACGTACTAGCTAATATCTATTGGCTGACAATTAGCAAATACTTATAAAATAACATCAAAAGAGATAACCAAGACACCAAAAAACATCCTGTACTTCGATAAATTGTTATTATTAATTCGAGCGCGCATACAGAGGCGGCCTTTACAGGCGATAATATTTGAGGTTCTGTGTCGAGTGTCATGTGTCAGCCTGAAACAAACGTTCAGTTAAGGAAACTAATAAAAAAAATGTCCACCAGGGCCCGATGGACGGTTGTTCAAGTTGCCATTCAATATTGCCGCCACTGAGGTAAACCATCTGTATTTGTTTGGTATATTTACTGAGTTACTGAAGTAAACCATCTGTACTTGTTAGGTATATTTACTAAGTTACTGAAGTAAACCATCTGTATTTGTTTGGTATATTTACTAAGTTACTGAAGTAAACCATCTGTACTTGTTTGGTATATTTACTAAGTTACTGAGGTAAACCATCTGTATTTGTTTGGTATATTTACTAAGTTACTGAAGTAAACCATCTGTATTTGTTTGGTATATTTACTGAGTTGTTTGTAGATTTTTAAAAAAAGCTCAAATAAAAAAAGAATTTTACAATCAGTTACGAAAAAAGTTTCAAAATTAAACCAGATATTTTCACTACAAGTGAAATGTTGTGATTGGAATAAAGATGGTATGATTGTGGCTGGAATAAAGATGGCATGATTGTGGCTGGAATAAAGATGGCATGGTTGTGATTGGAATAAAGATGGTATGACTGTGACTGGAATAAAGATGGCATGGTTGTGATTGGAATAAAGATGGTATGACTGTGACTGGAATAAAGATGGCATGGTTGTGATTGGAATAAAGATGGTATGACTGTGACTGGAATAAAGATGGCATGGTTGTGGCTGGAATAAAGATGGCATGGTTGTGGCTGAAATAAAGATGGCATGATTGTGGCTGGAATAAAGATGGCATGATTGTGGCTGGAATAAAGATGGCATGAATGTGGCTGGAATAAAGATGGCATGATTGTTGCTGGAATAAAGATGGCATGATTGTGGCTGGAATAAGGATGACATGATTGTGGCTGGAATAAACAAAAAATACAAAACTCAGAATTAACACCTCATGTGTTCGAATTTCAAAGCACGTTCGTATTATAAGATATTTGATTATATTTGGTTTTAGAGTTGTTCGACTTTTAAGGCGTTTGGATTTAATAAAAAGGGGGGAGCGGAATTTTTAGATTTCGTCCCTGGCGGCACAACAGATATTTACACCACAATGTCAGTGTGAGTTTATCTACCTACAGTAATGTATGATAGTTTCATCAATGAACGGCTGTCAGTCTCTATCTAACAACATGTCTCCATCACTTGATAGCATCGAGCCGCTGGAATATGAAGGCGTTCAAAATCGTGTTTCAGTTTGTATTTATGATTACTTGTGCCCGTTGCAATCGAGATTCTGTAAGAGTTTCTTTCGAAGAAATATAATTTATATCTTTAGCTGAATGCTTAAGCCAAAAATGTTTGGTAACAAAGCACTCGTCATATACAATTCTGTTTCCGTTTTAGTGAAACTACGACGTCAGGAATCGAAATCGTGAATCAGCGTTTTAGGAACGATACGGAATCGAATCGGCATCAACAAAAATACTGGAATCGTCCCATTACTAATTATTATGCAAAATTTTTTCAACGTTTTTTTTTTGTGTGCATATAAACTAATGATTTGATGGGGTGGGGTAGGAGTTGGAGGGGGGAGAGACTATAGATACGAAGAATGACTTTGACGTCTACTGCTAAATATAAATCTTGTCACAGTTATTTAAACACATAAAAAAAAGTTTTATAATTGTAAACTCTTAAAATTAATTTGACACATGTGAACTCAGGCTAACAGAACGTTTGCTTCCTCGTTGACAGAAAATAAACTGAATGCAACAAATCACCATGTTTTTTTTATATTCAAAACATAAACAAATTTTTCTCGAAATAGCTGCATTCAAGTTTCCCTTTTGTAAATGGAAAGGGAATTTCCGAAGATCTTTCAGTAATTTTGTATGACACTTGCTTGATTAATTCTGTCGGACACAATGATATGTTCATTAGTTCTGTTCTCTGACATCTAAATAAAGAACTAAGTTGATCGGTTCAGCACATTGTCTAACTGGTATCTCTGTTGACGGTGGTGTGAAGTTGGAGGGGGGGTGGGGGGGGGGGTAGAGAGAGAGAGAAGGGGGAGAAAACAAATATGAAAATTTACATTAATTCAGATCAGTCAACTTTGTAGGCCTGATACAGGGGCTTTTCTCATCCGACTCAACCAGTGGTGTCGAAATAGGACACGTGAACTGAGGGCCAATCGGGACACAAGAGGCGCCCATAAGAGGCGGGACATAAGAGCGAATACGTCATATCTTCATTTTTATGAAAGTCTCGTCCTGAAAACTGGTGCGGAAATGTCCCCGTATTATTACCGACGCCCCTCGACAAATATTTACTTTTGTGTATCTTACCTTCTACCTATAGCGTTTTAGTATGACATATATATATATATATATATATATATATATATATATATATATATATATATATATAAATTTATATATATATGCTACAGTAACGGGGCTCTAGGCCCCATGCATTCAATTTCCTGAGGCCGCCTCATCGTTCAGGTCAAAACTAAGTCCCTGTCTACACCAAATAGTTTAAGGCAGTCTTAGGTAGAAAATGTCGATTCTAAATAAATCTCGTTATGGATGTAACGCTTGTTGTGTTTATACATTGTCAAGTGAAACTCTTGTTGTGTTTACACATTGTCAAGTAAAACTCTTGTTGTGTTTATAAATTGACAAGTGAAACTCTTGTTGTGTTTACACATAGTCAAGTGAAACTCTTGTTGTGTTTATACATAGTCAAGTGAAACTCTTGTTGTGTTTACACATTGTCAAGTAAAACTCTTGTTGTGTTTATAAATTGACAAGTGAAACTCTTGTTGTGTTTACACATAGTCAAGTGAAACTCTTGTTGTGTTTATACATAGTCAAGTGAAACTCTTGTTGTGTTTATACACTGTCAAGTGAAACTCTTGTTGGGTTTACACATTGTCAAGTGAGGAATATTATTTAAACCAGAAACTTGTCTGAAAATAACAAAAAGAATCAAATGTAAATATTCTTTGTTGCTTCAAAATATATATTTATTACAAACACAAACCTCATTTTAATATTTTATAGCTGTTTAGAACTCTTCTTTTTTGTTACGAAACTTTCTTTCAGCTTTTTTCTTTTTTTTTTTAAACTCTAATAAACTAAAAATCCACGCCAAATAAAAACATTCTAATAGTACCACATAAATCAAATACAACAATTATGTTACTAGCCTTGTGATCTAATAGAAACTGACCATGAGAAGAATTAATCTTGCGGTTAAATAAAACCGGAAAAAAAATTGGAGGAGTAAAATAAATTCAAATTAATATTCATAAGTCAAAGGTCACATAAATGTTGTAGCAAGATATTTGTGTGGTGTATCGCTGCAGCTGATTGTTAAAACAAAAATAAAATACATGTGTGATGTGTCGACGTTTGGCGTTTTATTTCGAAACTACGAAATAGGTTTCGGTGAAGTGGCCTTGATGTCCCGGAACATGTTCCTGCAGTCGTTTGGTAGTCCGTCGATACATTCTTTTCTCTCTACGTCACAGCGGATCTTTTCCTTCAGTCCTATGGAACAAGTTGATTAAAGTTGTTAGATAACATTGATAAAAGGATACAGTTATTGGTGGGTTGTAGTGATATGATACAATGATTTATTGATTGCTTATTCAAGAAACGTATTAGATTGTAAAAAAAATTACAGATAATGATATAATCTAATAGACAAAAAGTAGTGAACAGAATATATTACACAATGCATAAAATACTCAAAAATAGATCTCCAGAAAACTTTTAACCATATACAAGACAATGATCCGACCAGCAGTAAAAGATGAAAGTGAAACATGGACCGTCAGCAAACAAGCAGAAAATATGCTACACACTTGGGAAAGGAAAATTTTTAGGAAAATGTATGGGCCAGTAAAGAACAATAACGAGTGGAGAAGTAGAACCGATTCAGAACTGTACGAACTATGCGAAGAACCAAATATAACAGCTGAAATTAAATGAATAGATTGAGGTGGGTAGGGCACATAGAAAGAATGGAAAACAACAGAGGTCCAAAGGCAATATATAAAGCAACACCTAAATAGAAAAGGCCTAAGGGCAGAATAAGATGCAGATGGTTAGAGGAGGTGGAGTAAGACCTTGAGGCTATAGGAGTGAGAGAAAGGAGGAAGAAGACCATGGATCGGGAAAAGTGGAGAAGAGTAGTATGGCAGGCCAGGGCCCTAAATGGGCTGTAGAGCCAAGGGAAGAAAAAGAAAAAGATATAATCTAACAAAATTATTAAAGTGTTGTAGAGAATCCCAATTTTCAGAAGTATGCTGGAATTAGAGTTTCACCTTAGGTTAAAGGAGGGGGTGGGCTCATATTTTTAGATATATATATATATATACACTGCACTTTAAGAGAACATTTTGAAGTTTCATTTAACTTTGTTCATTTTTACATCAGTTTCCAATATTTATCAAAATTAAATACATGCATTATCCCGAGGACCCTGACCTATATTTTACACAGAATTTTGACGCCATGTTAGGCCTTCATCCAACGACCTAATAATAAATAACAAAAATAGATGATGTAGGAAAATGTTATGATGGTTGAATAACTTGTTGATTGACAGTTGATAGTACATAGTTGACTGATAGTTTTCTTGATATATATATATATCTTAATGTGTATGTCTGTCTGTGTGTACAGTAAACGTTTACTAATGACTCTAATGAGTCTTTCAAAGCCATTAATAAATTTTTGCTACCAAAATTATGTGTATTGAAAGCGTTTCTGTCTCCAAATTCTAATCGTTTTAAAGAAATTCAAGATTTTTTAACAAATTAAATTGAATTAAGAAGCCGTTGATGCTAAATAAAATAATAATTATTGATTAATTGATAAATCGTTTCACCAGGTTTAAAAATAACAGTTTCGTCTTAATAATACACTGTTTAAAAAATATGGACAGCTCGCGTTTGAACAGAAATTAAATTTCAGCTACTAAGAAGTTACATGGGAATTATATGAGCGCATCATAGAAAATTTGTTGTACGACATCTACATCTCTCGTTTGGATCACAATATCCAACCGCAGTCATACTTTTTTTATTTTTTTTTACTTCAATGATTTATTGTGATACGTGTTTGCTGGATCAATGTTTATCTAGCATCTTCTAAAACTGAATTGGCAAAGTCACTAAAAAGAATGTAATTTAGTTTTCCTAGAACCGGACCGACAATCTATCATTCATTGTTGTTTTATTTCGGTAATTAGTTTAAATTGACGAACTATTTTTGAGAATTCATTTTTTGTTTGTTTAATTTTTATTAATTACTTTGTCGGAAGACAATTTTTAAATAAGACTGCTATTTTATATCAATATGTTTGTGCTGCACTATAAAAATTTTAAATCAGATATAACTAAAAATATAATTGTAAAAAACTAAAATGTAATGCATTGACTTTTGAATTTCTAAATATATTAAGACATTTTAATACTTTTAAAAAGCATAGCTAAATTTTTCATGGATCTTTTTACTAAAAAAGAGGTTTTTAAATAGTTTTTTTTGGGGGGAAGATTCCATGGCTACAAGCTGCCATTCATCATGTTATTGGCTTTCATGATAATATTTATGATATTATTTTCATTAGATAATAAGATATTGAAATTTTCGATGAAAAAAAAAATAATTATAAAAGCATAGGCTATGAAATTATTGTAAATAGAACTAAATTATAAAAAGGATTATTTTAATTATAAAAAGGAGTCAAGTATGGCATAAGTTATAATTAAAATGTAGTGAACATCGGGGAATCGCAGCATTGAAGACATTAATTAAACATATAAAATAATGAATTAATAAAAATAAATTCAAAATTATTTTACTATTTCTGTAATGACAAGTTGCAAGTGGGTACTTGTAATTGAAATAGCCTACTTATTAAACAGTAACTGAAATACGTATTAAACAGTAACTGAAATAGCCTACTTATTAAACAGTAACTGAAATACGTATTAAACAGTAACTGAAATAGCCTACTTATTAAACAGTAACTGAAATACGTATTAAACAGTAACTGAAATACGTATTAAACAGTAACTGAAATAGCCTACTTATCAAACAGTAACTGAAATACGTATTAAACAGTAACTGAAATACGTATTAAACAGTAACTGAAATACGTATTAAACAGTAACTGAAATAGCCTACTTATCAAACAGTAACTGAAATACTTATTAAACAGCAACTGAAATACGTATTAAACAGTAACTGAAATAGCCTACTTATTAAACAGTAACTGAAATACGTATTAAACAGTAACTGAAATAGCCTACTTATCAAACAGTAACTGAAATAGCCTACTTATCAAACAGTAACTGAAATACTTATTAAACAGTAACTGAAATACGTATTAAACAGTAACTGAAATACGTATTAAACAGTAACTGAAATAGCCTACTTATTAAACAGTAACTGAAATACTTATTAAACAGTAACGCATCAAATATATTGTAATAAAATCATTTTTAGATCATGAAATTTGACACTCCAATATTAGTAAAAGAAATCTACAATTTAATATATCTGTTTCAATCAAAGCCAGAGAAAAGTATGATATATTAAAATGTTTAAAATTAGATAAACTAGATAAATAGAAGTAAAATGAAGACCGTAAAATAAATAACTAGGATTTTAAAAAAAAATTAATTAATTAATTACTCTGTTTATGTAAATAATAAACACCTCTAGATGGGCGACCACTAGACCAGATACTTGAGTGACTCTCTTGTATAACGCTAATTGGGGATGTCCTAAATCAATAACTACCCGTCAATGGCCCCAAAGGATCTGACGCATGGGCCCAGCACCATCGATACAATGACATCAGTGTCTTAAGTTGATAAACAAAAGTTTCTCTATAATACAATCGGAGTAATTTCATAAATCTGAAAACAAATCTTATCATTATGGAAGAATACAGAAAAAAGTATCCCTTAACGCAGTGATCCACAAACCCCGGGCCCCGGGCCACTTTTATGTAATAATAGAGATACAATCTGGCGCTCCCATTTTATGTAATTATAGAGATAAATTCTGGTGCTCACACTTTTATTTAATCAATATAATTAATAAAGGTATCTGTACGATCTAAGCCTAAAGAACTATTTAACATGTTATCTATTTCTTTATCTAACCTGTAATCTAACCTTTCATCTATTGTATCATCTAACCTGTTATCCAACCTTTCATCTATTGTGTCATCTAACCTGTTATCTAACCTTTCATCTATTGTGTCATCTAATCTGTTATCTAACCTTTCATCTATTGTGTCATCTAATCTGTTATCTAACCTTTCATCTATTGTGTCATCTAACCTGTTATCTAACCTTTCATCTATTGTGTCATCTAATCTGTTATCTAACCTTTCATCTATTGTGTCATCTAATCTGTTATCTAACCTTTCATCTATTGTGTCATCTAATCTGTTATCTAACCTTTCATCTATTGTGTCATCTAATCTGTTATCTAACCTTTCATCTATTGTGTCATCTAACCTGTTATCTAACCTTTCATCTATTGTGTCATCTAATCTGTTATCTAACCTTTCATCTATTGTGTCATCTAACCTGTTATCTAACCTTTCATCTATTGTGTCATCTAATCTGTTATCTAACCTTTCATCTATTGTGTCATCTAATCTGTTATCTAACCTTTCATCTATTGTGTCATCTAATCTGTTATCTAACCTTTCATCTATTGTGTCATCTAATCTGTTATCTAACCTTTCATCTATTGTGTCATCTAACCTGTTATCTAACCTTTCATCTATTGTGTCATCTAATCTGTTATCTAACCTTTCATCTATTGTGTCATCTAACCTGTTATCTAACCTTTCATCTATTGTGTCATCTAACCTGTTATCTAACCTTTCATCTATTGTGTCATCTAATCTGTTATCTAACCTTTCATCTATTGTGTCATCTAATCTGTTATCTAACCTTTCATCTATTGTGTCATCTAACCTGGTATCTGCCCCCCTCCCCCCCCCCACACACACACATTTCAATGTTTTTTTTTTATAAATTTTTATGTTCAAAATTATTAATAACTTTACTTCTTTAAAGAATATTTTTTTCCAAAAAAGTTTCATTATAAATGAGTAAATTTAAAAAAAAAACTGGTGTCAAAATAAGTTTCATGATAAGTGGATAGATTTTTAAAATGTTGTCAAAATAGGTTTCATGATAAGTGGATAGATTTTTAAAATGTTGTCAAAATAGGTTTCATGATAATTGGATAATTTTTTAAAATGTTGTCAAAATAGGTTTCATGATAAGTGGATAGATTTTTAAAATGTTGTCAAAATAGGTTTCATGATAAGTGGATAGATTTTTAAAATGTTGTCAAAATAGATTTCATGATAAGTGGATAGAATTTTAAAATGTTGTCAAAATAGGTTTCATGATAAGTGGATAGATTTTTAAATGTTGTCCATATAGGTTACATTAAAACTGGAAAGATAAAAGAAATAAGAATAGATGAAAGGGTTTAAAATCCAAATACTCAATAGCTAGGTTTAAAGCCCAAGTATCCTGTGGTTAAAGTGGAATCCTAATACTCAATAGCTAGGTTTAAAATCCAAGTACACTGTGGTTAAGTTGTAATCCAAATATTCCGTGACGAGATACACATACTTTTACTTACTTAGATTTGGTTTATCCAGGCAAACAGTGTGCAAGTCCCAGCAGAGAACTTCATCAAACAGACAGCGGACGTCAACGCCCTCATAGAGAGTACCCAGGTCATCATCTACGTCACCCATGACTGACGTCACCACCGTGGTCAGAAGGAAGAGAGCAATGACAGCCTTAAGAAATGGGAAGAGGTTTTGAAGAGAACAAGAAACGATTGGTTAGCCGGAAATGTCCTCCAGTTAGTCTTTATTGCCGTCTGCAATGAATTAGTTTGTTGCATGCGGCAGTGACCATTATTAATATATTTTAAATTTTAAAAAAGGTTGTTCCAATATTTTTTTTACGCTAGACTTGCCTTGTGTATGAAGATAATGTTTTAATTATTACTCCCGTAATAAATGTTGTTGTTTGTTTATTTAAATATTTATTAACGGAACAAATTTGTGTATCGGTTTGTATTTGGTTGAATTATTTTCTTGTAGTCAATATTCTAAAATATGTTTATTATTGTTGTACATTCTTTTTAACATCAATTATTTAAAAGTATGTTCATTGTGGTTAATAGTTTAAAAAACGGCAATATAAGGTTGTTTTTTTTTTTTTTGTTTTTAATTGGCCTGATATCCGCTCGATTTGAAAAAAATCAGCTTTCCTTACGTCATATTTATGTTTTAACTCTCTTAACCGATGTGGATGTAGGGGAAACGAATGGACACATCAACAGATGTCCTCACATACGTCCTATCTGTTGGGGCTTATAGACTTGGTGGTGCCCATCTCCTCTCCAAGTCAGCGACGAATATTTTTGGTTTTACTAGGGAATGAACCCTGTAGCTTTACATGTGAGTCAAATTTACTCTTCGCTATCCAGCCACCATATGTCACATTATTTACATGTAATAGAAAGCACAGTTGGTCAAGTCCATGTCACGTGAGAAACCAATGTCGGGCGAAATATTTATAATACAAATATTTGTCTAAAAATGTCTTGATATCAAAGATGGGGAATACAAAAGAGAAGGGGGCATGACATTGCTCCCACTAGGCTGTGCGCGTGTGTGAGCAAATAATAAAGCGTCTAGCGCGAGCAAACACATTACATCAGAGTGCACTGATGTTTCTCTTGGTCCGCTTATGTACCTTTTGTTGCGCACAAAATGTACATTTTTTCACAAGTTGCACATAGACAATATATTTTGTCGCAAAAATCACTCGGAAAATCACAGAGGACAATGAGGCAGAAGCACTCCGTCCTGGGTACCATTTCCCGGGTTGTGGGAGAATGAGGCAGAAGCGCCCAATCCTAGGTATCGTTCCCCGGGTTGTGGAAGAATGAAGCATTGGCGCCCCGTTCTGATTACCACTTTCCGGGGTGTGCTTCTTTTAGAATCAGTGTCAATAAAATGAAACTTACCCAACTACATGCGCATATTATAAACCAATTCAGTTGTATAAAATGGTGACAAAATGGATTATCGCCCGAGCACCCTTGACCAAAACTGGTCAAGACCAAAACATTGGAGGATGGTTGTGACATGGACCATCAATGCTACCATGCTAATATTAAAAGAATATTTCAACTTCTAGTGAGTCTTATCCCATGATCAAAACTGTTTTTATTTTTAGCTATATGTAAATATGCAATGAGGAAATACTTCATGTCTTGATATGTCATTGAATCCACCAATACTTGAAAATGTGATCATTTCTGTCAAAATAGAAGACTCTTTCTATACTTATCTATCCATTTTTCTTCTATGTATATATTTATATTCACAAACTAATATCCAACTTTCCTTCATCTCCGAAGTAAGAAACCAAATATTAATCGTGCATTTTACTTCTCCCAAGAAATCCAAATGAATAAACACAAAAAGACTAATATTAGTCTCGGAAAAATTTTCACAAACGTGGCTTTATTCTGTAATAATTTAGTCCATATGGTAACATTTAAAGTTCCTGTCAGCTGTTGGAAAGCATTCACCCACAGTATGCAGCAGTGCAGATTCTTGGTCTTTTATTTGTATCACGTGACGACATATTCTACTTAATTTATAAGTGGCCCGGCACATTATTATTGGGGAAATTGTATGATTTAATATTCGTTGATCTATATGATACTCACCTTCATTGTATATGTGAGAAGGTTGAGCTGGGGGCAGCAGGTGAGTCCACTAGCATGCAATGTGATGTGCGAGGGACGCACGATGCTGATGCTACACAAATTTCGTACTGCCCTGTATTATATATTAACGGAGGAGGAGCCCATGTTTCACGTGGCTTTTGTATGGCCTGTTATTATAATCAACCCCCCTCCCTTTCCCTCTCTCGATTCACCTTTGACCTTTTTTTCCGATGAAGGCGTGTCGTAAATTGTGCAGCACCCTTCTCCTCCAACACGGTCCCAGCTCTCCTTTTGACAGGTTTAATTAAGGTGCTGGCTAATTAAAAAACATTGACCAAATAAGATGAAACGCTTAACATAAGTTTAGGATAAAAGATGTGTGTTACTTTTGATGAAGTATCTAAAGCACATCTGTCAATATGTGTACTCTTGGCTGATTTTTTTTTATTTTTAAATATGTGTAAACAAAGTTGAAGTCATAAAAGAAAAAGTCTATCTACAGCATTATATTCCTTAAAACCCTTAACACAAGCTTAATGATCCGAGTCATTTCGATCAACACGACTCAATAAAAAAAATGATTAAAACTTCACTGGTTAAGATGTTTGCAGGCGATTTAATAATAACATATTCTTGAATTAAATTTTGATAACCTCGATAACGAATCCAGCTATTCCTGTAAAATAACTATCGAGAGATAGTGTTGTTGTTTTTTATGGAACCATTAATAAAACAGACAATTTAAGGAAACAAACAATTTGCAAAAAATAACGCAAGAAAACAATATAATGTCAGAAAATAAACCTTACAGTCAGACGTGTGTCCATTCTTGTTACACTGCTACATTGACCAGTTGTTGCTTTTTACACCATAAAAAAGCTGCAAAAATCAGTGGCGTATAAATAGTTAAGTGTGTGATATCCCTTAATGATGAGATGAAATCTCTTGGATCCTACATACCACTAATGGGGCGGTTTTTATGGTGCTCTTCTTTCATCCCAACTATAACCAATATTGCAATTGCCATGGAGGCACCACGGGAGACATAGCAGGGACTGTAGCCGTGACCAGAAATATCCATTGATCCTCATCGGAGATCATACCAGGGACACTCAGGTCGACAGACGAGCGCTTTACCACTCGACCATCCGTTACAGTTAAGTAGCGGGCACCATTTTACAAAGCAATAGCGGCCTTTGAGGTGAGGACTAAGGGAACTGCGCCACGCCCTGCATATGGCCCTCGCCAAAATCCCCGCATACTAGCGCGTAATGGTGAGGCCACTTCTTTAAAAAAGGGACCATTTTGACCAGAACAATGCAGATATAGAACATACCATAACGGTGAATCTCTTAAACACGAAAAGCTATGTATTTTGGTTTGCAACTGGGTGGAAAAATTAGTGGACCCCTAGGTCCAGAAAACGCCACTGAATAAAGAAAAGAAAACTAATTATCCAGTAGCTGGCAATTACTTAGCCGTTCAATAAACCATCCCGAGTTACCCAATCAAAGTTTGTGTACATTGAAGAAACAGTCGGTATATACTCTCTAAATATAATGTTTATTTAAAGTGTTGACATTTTAAAGTTGCCAGTAGATTAGTGATCTTTATGGGAATTTCCCCTACAGCCATTATAACCAAACTTGCAATTTAATTTAAATTTGACGCCGTATGTAGATGCCACCTTGTAGCTACAATCGCTCTGCACAGTGAAATCTGAGAAAAAAGAATGTTGACCTTTAATTACACATGATACAAATAATAACATAATAAAATCCTTCATATTAGTTTAAATTTAAAGTTCTAAGTAAACAAATCATCCGTCTGTCAATATTAATATTATACATCAGGCCTAGATCGTGACAAATTTACATTTTTGTATCGTTTTATATTTCATAGTGAGCATAGTAACAACTCAATTTCTATATATGTTATTCAACTAAACTAAAAAATCTTAACTTGTCTTTCTGTCACATTGTTTGTTTGATTGTTTAGTTGTTTGTTTGTTTAGTTGTTTGTTTGTTTTTTGTGTTTTCCCCCCAGGTGGCGATAACAAAACAAAAAGATCGAGAAGCGAACATTTTTGATAACCACTGTCACAGAATTGTTTATATTGTTTTATATATATATATATATATATTATCTACTGCAATAATATTTGTAACCAATTAGTTCCCACTCACATTATTCAGACCCCCCATCAACACATAAACACACACACATAAACACACACATAAACACACACACACACACATACACACACACACATAAACACACACATACACTCACACACATAAACACACACACACATAACACACACACACACACATACACACACACACATAAACACACACACATAAACACACACATAAACACACACACATAAGCATACACATAAACACACACACACACATAAACACACACATAAACACACACATAAACACACACACATAAACACACAAACACATACACAAACACATAAACACATAAACACACACATTATCACATAAACACAATTTAGAATTATGTATCAAAGACCCCCTTCGTTACACCCTTATGCATCATATAATATGTGAAGGCAGAAAGATAAACATGCGGATAAGCGGACGGAGGAAGAGATTAGATAGATAGATAGATAGATAGATAGATAGATAGATAGATAGATAGATAGATAGATAGATAGATAGATAGATAGATAGATAGATAGATAGATAGATAGATAGATAGATAGATAGATAGATAGATAGATAGATAGATAGATAGATAGATAGATAGATAGATAGATAGATAGATAGATAGATAGATAGATAGATAGATAGATAGATAGATAGATAGATAGATAGATAGATAGATAGATAGATAGATAGATAGATAGATAGATAGATAGATAGATAGATAGATAGATAGATAGATAGATAGATAGATAGATAGATAGATAGATAGATAGATAGATAGATAGATAGATAGATAGATAGATAGATAGATAGATACATGGAGTCACCAAATACCTCTCAACATCTCCAGAAGATTTTGCCTAGAGTCACCAAATACCTCCCAAAATCTACAGAAGGCTTTTCGTAGAGTCACCAAATACCTCCCAACATCTACAGAAGGCTTTTCGTAGAGTCACCAAATACCTTCCAAAATCTACAGAAAGCTTTTTGTGGAGTCACCATATACCTCCCAATATCTACAGAAGACTTTGCCTAGAGTCACCAATTACCCGAGAACTGCTCTTCTGTCATTTTGCACTATAGTTAAAGGCATGATTAAAGTTACATTGGTTTGTTTAGTGATTTACTTCGTCACTTTATTTGGAATTATTCTATTGGTTTTTGCGAGGTGAAAATTTAGAGAAACAAATTCTCTCTGTCGTGACAAACAAATAGAAAGTGTTTGTTTGTTGTTTTTGTATTTATCTGCTGTCGAACTTTCATCGAAATTATTATATTGTATATCTATCGATGAGATGATTATATTATTATCCACCCCGAACTTATTCCTGCCTTGCCCTAAAGATTGACCAATGGCCATCTATAAGTACCATCGTGTCTAGAGTTTGGCCAAACGTTCAAAGCAATTAGTGATCAATTAGGATGTGATTCCTGACCGAACTAAGAAGGGGTATTGAATGTTTCGCTGTAGGAGGCATGAAATATTTCACCGGTTTTATTTCACAATACTTTTAGACGTGATTTTTGCCCTAGTTTCCTGTTATCTTCTGTCCCCAGGCACTTTCATCTAAGTGTGCTAATCAATATTCAGATTAGTCATAATCCACCTAACAACAAAACAGTCTTGTCAATAATGGAATCGAATTTCGAAATTTTTTTTTTTTATCATTTTTTTTTTGGACTTGAAAAAAAAATTAAACAAAAGATTTAATTAAGAAAATAGGAAAAAAAAACTAATTAATGAAGACTACCTATTTATTTTCTTAAAACTACACAGAGCTAAAGTCTGGTCAGTACTACAATGGCCATGATGGAAAACAAAGTCATAACAATATTAATTGAATGCTGTCAGTTGTTTGTTTGGTTTGTTCACTGACTTATACTTCATTAATGCCTTAATAAATGAAAACTAACATTTAATGCACTGCTGCGGACTGAATTATTCTATACATATTATTTTTACCCACAGTTATTTCTTTTCCCTCTAAGTCACAACCTCTGGGATCAAGAGAGAACGAAATTTAATTACCAAATGTATGAATTGTACACAAAATTGATTTAATTGTAGAAACCACTGCATTGTTTTTTTCATGGACTGATCCCTTCCACTATTTAAAATTTCTAAACTGCCGCCACAATAGTGAGCGCAGACACCTAAAAGTTTGTTTATTGAAGTGTCACATTCATGTTAACTAGACTATACACTGGCTATTGAATTGTCACATTCATGTTAACTAGACTAAAAGTTTGTTTATACACTGGCTATTGAACTGCCGAATTCATGTTAACTAGACTAAAAGTGTGTTTATACACTGGCTATTGAAGTGTCACATTCATGTTAACTAGACTAAAAGTGTGTTTATACACGGGTAATTGAACTGTCGAATTCATGTTAACTAGACTATAAGTGTGTTTATACACTGGCTATTGAACTGTTACATTCATGTTAACTAGACTAAAAGTGTGTTTATACACTGGCTATTGAACTGTCACATTCATGTTAACTAGACTATAAGTGTGTTTATACACTGGCTATTGAACTGTCACATTCATGTTAACTAGACTATAAGTTTGTTTATACACTGGCTATTGAACTGTCACATTCATGTTAACTAGACTATAAGTTTGTTTATACACTGGCTATTGAAGTGTCACATTCATGTTAACTAGACTAAAAGTGTGTTTATACACTGGCTATTGAACTGTCACATTCATGTTAACTAGACTATAAGTTTGTTTATACACTGGCTATTGAACTGTCACATTCATGTTAACTAGACTATAAGTGTGTTTATACACTGGCTATTGAACTGTCACATTCATGTTAACTAGACTATAAGTTTGTTTATACACTGGCTATTGAACTGTCACATTCATGTTAACTAGACTAAAAGTGTGTTTATACACTGGCTATTGAACTGTCACATTCATGTTAACTAGACTATAAGTGTGTTTATACACTGGCAATTGAATTGTCACATTCATGTTAACTAGACTATAAGTGTGTTTATACACTGGCTATTGAACTGTCACATTCATGTTAACTAGACTATAAGTTTGTTTATACACTGGCTATTGAACTGTCACATTCATGTTAACTAGACTATAAGTGTGTTTATACACTGGCTATTGAACTATCACATTCATGTTAACTAGACTATAAGTTTGTTTATACACTGGCTATTGAACTGTCACATTCATGTTAACTAGACTATAAGTTTGTTTATACACTGGCTATTGAACTGTCACATTCATGTTAACTAGACTATAAGTTTGTTTATACACTGGCTATTGAAGTGTCACATTCATGTTAACTAGACTAAAAGTGTGTTTATACACTGGCTATTGAACTGTCACATTCATGTTAACTAGACTATAAGTTTGTTTATACACTGGCTATTGAACTGTCACATTCATGTTAACTAGACTATAAGTTTGTTTATACACTGGCTATTGAACTGTCACATTCATGTTAACTAGACTAAAAGTGTGTTTATACACTGGCTATTGAACTGTCACATTCATGTTAACTAGACTATAAGTGTGTTTATACACTGGCAATTGAATTGTCACATTCATGTTAACTAGACTATAAGTGTGTTTATACACTGGCTATTGAACTGTCACATTCATGTTAACTAGACTATAAGTTTGTTTATACACTGGCTATTGAACTGTCACATTCATGTTAACTAGACTATAAGTTTGTTTATACACTGGCTATTGAACTGTCACATTCATGTTAACTAGACTACCCACTATATAAATCAAGCTGAGCACACTTAATATTTATTGAAGTATAGAAAAACACAAGCTATGGTATAAAGTGGCACAATGTGCAGCTGTTTATTAATTGCAAACAATGCTTACAACAAAATGTACTCAAGGAATGAGTGAACAAAAGTAAATATGGATCAGTGAACAATGAATCCAAAGATGGCTACCAATTATGTCTGTTTACGTTAAACATTGAGACAGGGCAATGTATGATAAACGATACCCCATGTCACACTAAAGGGTGTCAACAAAGACTGGCTTGACAGATCAAATGCTCACTGCCAGTTGATCAAAAATAATAATCAATTATCAAGACATAAACATAGTTTTAAAAAACGGTGACACCTTTAAGTCCGAAAACTTGTACCAAACATTTTGAATGAGTTTTACCCCAAAATCTGAATATGTCTTGCCATGCAATCAATTGGATTTGTTTCATGGTACTATTATAATATCTTGTAGTAAAAGTAACCTTCAGAGCTTTATACAAAAATACTGCTATTTTTAGCCATTCACTTATCTATTTCTTGGCCTTATAATCAAAACTATTTTGAAAATTTAAGATTGTGAAATCCGGGAACAGAACAATGCATTTTAATTAATTGGAAACAAATATTTGGCTTTGACAGATTTTGAGGAATGGATTAAGTTCATATTCTGAATATATCTTGCTTTTTTGTAACATAACGTATGCAACAATATATTAAGATTGAATGTACACAACGTGGATTGCACTGGATGCCCAGATAAATTATTTGATCAAAGAATAAATCAATATGACCATCAAATATAATACATAAATAGTTTGATCAATGAACAAATCAATGTGACCATAAAATATATTTAAGAATTTAAAGAAAAATAAAATTTTATAATTCACATAATATCAAATTCAACATTTTTAAGGTCACAGCAATGGTTTCTAAGTTCTACCTCAAACATTTTGCATTTGGTAGACCTGGTCAACATTTCTTAACAAATATAAAATGTCAAAACAAAAAAAAACAACTAAAATTTTGATGGGAAAAAATTCTGACAAAATTTAAGTGAGACTTGGAGTTGACAAGTAGACAGTTTATAAACATTAGAGTGTGCAGGGGGATGAATGTAACATTACTGACATCAAGATTTCAAAGTATCTTTTTTTTAAAATATTTATGAATTGCTGAAATAATCTCAACTTTTTTTTTTTTTTAATTAGGGTGAACAAATATTTTTTTCTTATTAATAAATGAAGTCACAGAGGCCAGGGGAGGGTTAGAGGCAACTGATGCCACACAACCTGATATATAACCTGCATTGCACCAACTAGGAATTTATTAAGATTTACCTTTTACAAGGAAATTACAAATACACTGTACATCATAAAAGATCAATTATCACAAACAAATTACAAATCAAATGAAATAATAATAATTATTTTTTTCAATTCTTTCAATTGCAGTTGATAATCTAATGATGTATTTACGGTAAGAGGAAATCTTAAATACATTATTTATTATTACAGTCTTCTGGATATTAGGAGAGACAACCACAGCACAATAAGTATGTCAAATATGATGTGGTTTTAGCTAAGATATCACAGACAAATTTTGGCAGTATTGCATCTAAAGTTGGTCAATTTAGACAAACTATATGATAATCTGATAACCAGATAAAGTCTATAGCATGTTACAGTAAAGTATAAATGAAGAAGAAGAATGTTGCAATGTAAATCCCATTCACAGGTAAAGAAAAATATTTCCATATAAAGTTTTATCACATAGTTGTAGTGTATATTATTTGAACAGTAATATAATATGTAAATTGTGTATAGATAGACTGCAGATTTTCTCAGAAGTAATAAAAATATTTGTGTTTAATATTTAATACATTCCGTTCTTGCAGGTGATGAGCGTTTACATATTACTACACTAAGATAGATAGTATCAAGTACAACAATGTCAAAGAATTTTTATAATCTATGTACATCATATATTCTTTTAATCAACATGCACAATTTTTTTTATCAGCACTTACTGAGCATTGATTTTTCTGAAACTGTTAATGTACAAAAAAATTTAATAACCTGTAGCCAGATATAAAAGAGCTGAAAAGAAACATTTTGTTTAAAAAAAATTTATCACCGAGATACACAATATACAGTATTTTAAAAATTTTAATTTTATTATAATTTGGTCAGTCAAACGAGGTCTATCCATAGATGAGATCTCTAGATCCTTTATCAACACCTTTGAAATTTCCACCACAGCTGAGCCACCAGGGACAGCATAGACAATCAGAATCTCTGGGATACAGATCTCTGACATTCTCCTCTCATAGCCCCAAATCATATCAATCAGCTGATAATACAAACTACTCAGAAATTTTAATAGGCCGTGAAAGATCAGTCTTTTCAAAACTGATGATTTTCAAATAATATAGTAAAAAAATATATTGATACAATAATTTACGCAAACATATTTAAAATTATATCCAAGAATTATTTTCTTGATGAGTGAAAAGAAACAAATGAGATCAATCAATGCTAATTTTCACAAAATGATTAACATGCTACTAAATTTAAAAAAATTCATTGTAAAAAGGAAATGCTATAAAGATTTTTTTCGAATGCAACACACACAAAAAAAATGATGGTAAGTGATAATGATTTTTTTTTAAAAACTAAAGAAAAGCAGCAGATATCTTTTAAAAACTTCTAATAATTTTTCTATCTGAAAAAAAATTGTTGAAAAAGTGGCAAAAAAAAAACACCAAAATATGTTTACAATAAATAGATTTTTTAAAGTACATGTATATTTAAGATCACAACTGTCATGTATTGCATGTTGATGTATTGCATGTTGAAATTCGTAACCAAAGAACACATTTTTTTTTTTAATTTGCTAAATCAAAAAATAATTTATTCAACAACAAATAATTTAAAAAAGATAAAAACACAACAAAAAGAAAAAATAATTGATATTGTATCCAGAGGTATGCATGAGATGAGCTTATAGAACCAACACCTCATTAGGTTCTGAAAGCGCCTGCTTCACTTGCTTTTTTGATGAAATTTTTCACAACAGACTCATCCAGTTTATTAAATGCTTCACTCTGTGTGACAGCTGACATGTGATTCAGTGAAAATCGGAAACAGAAATCTTCCAGCTGCTGTGAATCATAATGCATATAAAGCAAATAAATTAAACAAAAAATTAACTAGAATGCATTAACAAAATTTCTTTTTTAAGTTGTCCATTTATGAAAAAGAATTTACTCCTACCCATATAGGAGGGTTCGCATTAACACACATTCATTCCAAACACAATTTCTTTTTTTTACTCCAAAAAGAAATTTCTATTTCTTATATATTTGCATAAAATTTCAATTCATTATCTTCTCTGGTTGTTACATAATTTGATGTAATATAATTCAAATTATTTTAATTTCACACTTGCTTTCATCTACTAGTGGTGCAGGGGTGAAGGACAGCTAGTCTGAGGGATAAGGTATAAGTTACTTTTAAAAAATATCTAATGACCTTGATGAGAACTAGATGAGACAGCTGCTAGTTGTAAAACTAGTGATAGGATAATATATTGGAATCAGAAATATCAGAACTTTTTCAAGTATAACACATGGCATTAGAATTGCAAAAATGTATCCTCAATCAACGCACCGAAACAGAATCTAGAATATTTTCCAACTTTCCAAAAGTCTGTTAGTTTCATGTATCAAGATGAGTAATCATTTGGAAATTGGAAGTTAATGACATGCTCAAAGATAAATCTATAAAGTGGTGTGCATTATTTTTTTTGTTGAACTTTTTTCTCCTGTGTATTCATTTTTGAAATAGAAAGTAGTTAGTTAGCTTAGAAAAATGTATAGAAGTTGCGTAAAACACAAATAAGGGCTGGCTGTAATATAAAAAAGGTGGTTTTTAACGGTAAAGGTTTTGGGATTAAGTATTCATAAAATCTAATCCAACGAGATGTATTCAAGTATAAAGCCTTTCTAACAAATTGGGATGGGTAGTCCAGAGTCTTCAGTGTTAAACTTTGTAAATGTGATCTCAATCTTACCTGTGCCCCAAATTTAATGGCGGCAGCGTAAAGCATGGCCACATTTTCCATGGATATACTCTGACGAATGAGAGCCTCGCATTTCATCTTGAGTAACTCTTCACAGTATGCATTGGATAAATCCAACAAGCCTGGAAATGCAGAAAATTTTTAAAATATTCATATTTAAACCAAGGTCAAGTCTCTGAACTAAGTACAGGTATTACAAAGAAATGATTCCTGAATTACCACTGTATTTACTATAAAAAAAAGACTCAGTTTATTCACAGGTGATGTTGCCAGGAAATTTTGAAAAATCTGACCATTTGTACTTACAATTCACAAAGGAAATTATGCACTGAAGCAGTGGCTCTCTAAGTGTGGGTCCCAACCCAAAGGTGTTTTGTGGATTAATTTTAGGTGGGTGGGAAGTAAATTTAAATTTATAATTAGTGGCCATTTGTAATGAATTACAACTGTATTTCTCTATGACTAAAGCCTATGAGTGTGTAAACATTCAAAGTAAAATCGGGAAATCAATGTATATACTTGATGATAAATAACTTACCTGTAAAACAATTTTCAAGTAGGTCATGCATACATAAAAATACTTAGAACAGTTGCTGACATTTAAAGTTGAGGACCACTGCACTAAAGCACCAGTGTCAGGATCTTAACCAGGGATTATTTTCAGGGTGGGGCTTTTTTTTGTGTGCAAGTCATGAAGTACCAGGCTAGGGATTATTTTTTGATTGGGTGAAATGTAATTATATAAATCTATTTTTACAATAAATAAATACATGGAAAAGTATGAGTATTTTACAATGAAAATACTACTACATGTATATAAGCGTGTTGGTTTGCCCAGTTCGGAAATCAGCCTTTGTGACATTGGCTTTCCAGCATGTGGTTCATCCAACACAGAATTAAGAACAAACTATGATTCCTTTTTGAACAAAAAAGTGTTTTTTTTAATATGTAATCTACACATATAATAATTTCTTTCCTTTTCATTCAAGGTATTCACTTTCACTATGACGTTATTGATAACTATGATAGCACTAAGCATTTCTGTACAGCCTTATATCTATGGTACATCACAACTACCCATTTCAAAACATTCCTCCATTGTTCCACTCTAAAGTCAGTACTTATCTTTCACCCTCAAACATTTTCATAACTTCCCTGCCACCCATCTCTCCATTTTCTCACTACCCCTGATTTTAATTAGCTACACTAGTCTGTACGACGGTCCTGACTTGTGATTGTCTTGAGTAGATTATTGGAGTTGGCCGTGGTAAGGCTGTTGCATGATTAACATAAATTTAGTCAACTTGAAACAAATAACCATTTTCTGTTTATTGTACAGCAATGAACTAAGCAGGTACCAATAAATATCTTCCCCCACCTTCCCCAGTTTTAACATGATGCCAGTTTCCAGTCTCATGCTACCCTCAAATCAACCGTAAATATTTTCTGAGTTTTACTGTCTGCGCTAAAAAAAATCTCAAATCCTCTGCTGTTCTGTGGAAAAGCATGTACTATACTTGGCTTGAACTTGTCTAGGTTTAGGAAACAGATGCAATTAATTTCTTTCCCTTCCCCTTAAAATCTTCAATTCACCCGTGAACCACTTAATCACACCTACTCACTTGTTTAGTTCAACAGATACTCTCTAACAATGGCAATGTACAAGGTTTGGACTGACAATGGAATTCAAAGGAAAGTCAAGTTTCCCAGATTTCTCTGTAATTTAGTGGAATTTCTCAACATTTTGCCTTCAAAATTCTGGCTAGCTAAAACCAGTTTTTAAAACCAAAAAAGCAGGTTTTCAAATAATTCCAAATTTGTAAAAAAATTGTTTTTTAGTTGCCGCTATTTAAAAACCGACAATGCCTAGTAATGACAATGAGAAGTGCATTTTTTTTTCTTTAGGTAATACACCATTGCCTAAAACATGTACTTTTTAAATCACTGTAAAGATTACAATAAATCCTTAAATTTTGTCTTTAATATTGTATACCACTATTCATTGCAATGTAGCACATTTTAAGATTGTCTAGAAGTGATAGATACGTAGGGGACGGGTGGTCGTGTGGTGTAGAGCGTCGACTGTGGACCGGAGAGTCCTGGGTTCGAACATCAGTGAGAACCTTGGGATTTTTTCAGGTCCTGGTGTAAGTCCCCAAGTCCACCCAGCTTTATATGGGTACCTGACTTTAAGTTGGGGGAGTAAAGGCGACTGAGCGTTGTGCTAACCATACAATCCCTTTATATGCATAGCTAAAGAGAACTTTACTTTAATAGATTCGTGCATTAATCAACAAAATCTAATGTGTTTAATTACACACATGTATATACATTTTGCAAGTATAGCAAAACAATATCTATGTATTATATAAGGGGAACCAATAAACATCATTTAACTGTACTTTACCTAAGGCTTCATCAGCATTCAAATCCACATCATCTGTATACAGATACTTGAGGAAAGCTTTGTACACAGGATAGGGGTACTGAGTGATCTCTATAGATCTGAAAGACAAAAACAATTTAATTTAGTTAACATCAGCCTAAAATGCAACAAACATTTATCTCTAAATATAAAATAACCTTTTTTTTAAAGATAGAATACCTCCTCATTAAAAAGGCATCAACAATTAGGATACATTTCAGTAATACCTTTTATAACAGATATAATTAACAGATATAATTAACAGATATAATTTAACAGATATAATTTAACAGATATAATTAACAGATATAATTTAACAGATATAATTTAACAGATATAATTTAACAGATATAATTAACAGATATAATTTAACAGATATAATTTAACAGATATAATTAACAGATATAATTTAACAGATATAATTAACAGATATAATTTAACATGATTACAAAAAATTGACTCACTCTTTGCTACCCTCATCCCAACATGACTGAAACATGGATCGAAAGTGTTCACACCTGTACAAATTATTTTACAAGTCAAAAAAAAATTAAATTGTACTGAATGACAGAAATTCTTAAGCTCTAATACAGTATGCAGTATTTATAAGCATTACATTAAACCGCCTTCACTTGTTGCATTTTTAAATTTCAATTTTTTTTTTTTCCATGAAGCTAAATGTTAGAGCCAGTATTTAACAAGTTGTGTCTTACATCATTTTAAAGAGCTTCCATTGAAATTTAAAATAAACACTTTAAAAGCTAACATACAAACAACCCATCCAGAATTCTGGATTTCTCACCTCATCTTAAGAATGGCTTTATGTACATAAATGTCCTTCCCATCTACAACAAATTTAATGTCACTTGTTTCCTATCAAAACAGGTAATTGCACATCAATAAATTTATTTTATTGTTTATGAAAACCAAAAAATTTTATTTGAACAAAAAAAATTCTTTTACAATAATAATATAATCTGAAGTATAAATTCAAAGTAAAAAAAATAAATTTCAAATGCATATAAAAAAATAAAATATTTAGTTACAAAAGATGTTAATATTTAAAACAAGTCACTGAATTAAACATTTGAACATTTTCCCAGAGAATACATTTTTTTTTTAAAGTTTCAAATTAGAAAAACAAATTTCAAGTAAATAAAATGTACACACCGGGTTGTCAAAAGCAGCTGCCACAGTATCAGCAACACGTGAACCTTTGATGAGGTCTGAAAGGTTAGGGATCATGGGTCAAAAGTCAAGAGGATATTTTATAAAGTTAACAATCAGATTTTTCATGTGCTAAAAAAATTTGAAACCATTGTACTATCTCTAGAGATATTCTATGAAGTAATTTGGTGAAATGGTATGGGAAATGCTTTACCGTGTAAAATAGAATATGTTTTAATATGTATATTAAACAGTAACTGACCAACGGAATAAATTCTCCAGGAGACAGGAGGAGTAGAAAAAGCAGCAAAAACATCATCTGTAGATGAAAACCTGGTGACACAGGGAGCAATCAATGACTGGCCACGGCACTGACCCCACATGTATACTTTACCATTCTGACACATTGCAGCAGAGATGTGGCTGTAATGACTGGCAGCTATTTCCACAAACCTGTCATTTTATTTATAATTTTAAATATCTCTGGGGCAAAATGCATAGCACATGAAAGTGAAAATTAATTTTACAATTTTTAAAATTTGTTGAAACTATGATGGGATAGAATTTAAAAAAAAACAAACAAGAAAAAGCAATGTCAGCTCATGTCAGATCATGTCAGCTCATGTCAGATCATGTCAGCTCATGTCAGATCATGTCAGATAATGTCAGCTCATGTCAGATCATGTCAGCTCATGTTAGATCATGTCAGCTCATGTCAGATCATGTCAGCTCATGTCAGATTGTCAGATCATGTCAGATCATGAAATATAAGTTAGCATCTGCACTCTGAGTAATATAATAAGTTTATTTTTAGAGCATTTTCGAAAAAAAGTGCTCTATTGTCCCCGTTTTGTCTGTCGGTCTGTCTGTCTGTCCGTCATCACCCTAGATCTCAACAACCATAAGTCCTAGACCCATGATGTATATATCATTTTGTAGGTCTTGGCCTGCCAAGAAAACACTTTGGTCCATTTCGCGATCTGACCTCTGAGGGCTGAAAAAGGGGGCGTATTAAGTACCGTTTTTTACTATATAAGCTATATTAACAAAGGAGCGCCCTATATCTAAGCAGCCATAAGTCCTAGACCCATGATGTATATATCATTTTGTAGGTCTTGGCCTGCCAAGTGTACATCAAAAGTTCATTTCGCGATCTGACCTCTGAGGGCCAAAAAAGGGGGCGTTTTAAGTACCGTTTTTGCTTATATTTTAAATATAAATAATAAAAGCTAATCAAAGGGGCTTAATCATTATTTATTTTTGTAACAGTTATTCAACATGATTACTTCCCTCTCTATTTATCTGCGTACACGAAAATGCTCTAAAATGTCCTTTGTCCGAAACGGAAAAGACTTAAATTGCTTGTTTTAATCTTAATCCCATTTAGAGCAGTGCTCCACACACTTCAGGCCACATTAAGAAATGACCTCAGCAAAGCTGGACTCATCTAGTGTTTAAAGTAATTGAGATTTTTTGTATATATATGTCCTGATAAAGACAGAACAGAATAAGATTTAGATTTTGACTTTTAAAAACACCCAAGATAATGTCCACAGGCCTCAAAAAGCCTCATTATCAGATGCTTGTGGCCTAAAAACCAAGTTTGTGGAAACAGTATAAGTACTTACATTTATAATCGTATAAAGGCCATAAATTTTTTAACTATTTAAAGCGAATCTGGAAGAACTATTAGTAGTAATGACGTTCCAACTGCATAAGATTTTAATGAAAGAAAAATTTAGCAAGGATGAAAAAGTTCCATGCAAAGAAGAGAAATGCAGAGAAAAATGGTTTCTCAATTACATATGTAGAGCATAGATATTTAATCAATGACTAGTGTATAAGAATTAAGTTAGAGTCATTGAAACATGTATTGTCATTTACTACCTTTCACCCTGCGTTGAGACTTTTGCTGGCACTACCATGTTGGCTTTATTGCCTGTTCCTAGCTGTCCATAGGAGTTAGCTCCCCATGAATACATTGACCCCTCGTCTGTCAGGGCCAAAGTGTGAGCATAGCCGCAAACAATCTGTCAAATATATTTCAGACTTTAAAAGAAATTTTGGTGCCTGGCTTAGCAGATAAGCATAATTAATCTCACAGCCCTTAATTTTTTTAAATCAACACAATTCTAAGAGATACAAACTGGAGGAAGATAATATTCTCTTAATTTCCCACCTGAATTTACAATTAAAAAATCTAAATATAAGCAAAAATAAATATACAGTATTATGTAATTGGGTGCATTGAAAAGCATTTAAAGTTTACACTCAATTTGTACATTTAGATGGAATACACGTGACATTGGTAGTTGCCCTCCACATAACATTTCACATAACCAACATCATGGCTTTTATTTCCATCTATATGCAAGGTCTATTGACTATTTGCCTTATACTTAATATAATATCTGTCCAAAGTTAGTTTTTTTTTTTGGTTCATACTTAAGAAAAAATATGTGCCACTATTCCACTTGATTAAAACTAAACCAATGAGCTGAGAAGTTATCTGTCATCTGGCCACTAGACAAAACTTTTTAAATATTGAAGTGAAAAAAAAAAGCCATGCTTAGCTGTACCATTCACCCAAAATTATATAGAGGCATAACTTATCAAATAATAATACATAACAATATTGAAAATGAGCTCATTTAAGATTTTAACCATTAGTTGGCTTGAACCAAGTTAATAATCCAACCACAGCAGAATGACCTCACCTGAGTGATTATGACAGACTGCAAGGCAGCAACTCTACTTGGGTTGGGTTGATTTACATTGTTTCCTATGCCTAACTGTCCATTTCCATTGTAACCCCAGCCATACACCTATAATTTTTTTTTTAAAAATGTTGATAACCTAACATCAAATATGTCAGCCAATATTTCAAAATAAATAAAATAAAACTTTATGAAAAAAATCCACCAATGAGATAGATTAAAAATATTGGAACTAAAAAGAAAGTAGAATTTGAAATTTAAAATATCCTCAGAACAAATCATACCTCTCCATTATCCAACAAGGCCATTGAAGATGTCTGACCACAAGCAATGGCCACTGCAGACCTGGAACCTGTTAAGCAATTCTATTTAAATATTAATCACAACAAAACAAACTAACTAGTTTTTATTAATGGATTATTTATGACTTTTGAATGTGTCAAAATTTGTATTGAAAAAAAAACAACTACCTATGACTGAAGTAATTTTACGAGGCGATGGTTGATTGGTTGAAGATCCCGTCCCAACTTGCCCACAGTTATTTTGACCCCATGCATACACCTGAGCAATGAAAAGAACCAGAAGTTAAACAATTCAATTCAATTGTTCTTTTTTTTTTTAAACCAACAAAAAACTAATTAAAACTCATAATCACCTCCCCCTGCTCTAAGAGTGCCATGGTATGGTGACTTCCACAAGCTATCTTGATCACTTTCCTGTTGAGCAGGTTTGTTGTGACGAGGCCGGGGACGAAACCAGGACTTGATGACCCATTGCCCAGTTGACAGTAACCATTGTGGCCCCAGCTAAACACCTCACCAGCTTGACAGGAAAAAAAAATGATACAATACTAACAAAAATGCACAGCTAGCGATCAATATATTTTTAAAAAATGCATTGAAAAAACAAAACATTCCTGTCATAACTAAAGAACACAGTGTGCACTATATCTAAACACACACAAGTCCACCAACAAAACATTCCTGTCACAACTAAAGAACACAGTGTGCACTATATCTGAACACACACAAGTCCACCAACCTTGTGTGAGGGCAACAACATGAGGGCCACTGCCAAAAGCAATGTCTACCACCATTTTCTGACAAAGACTCTCAATTTTACGAGGTTCAAAGCTGCTATGAGAATCACCTAAGCAAACATAAACACAAATGTATTAATAGCTTAAATCATTAAGTACTCATAAATTGACATTCATTTAATTATTTAATTTGAAAAAAAAATAATAAACCTCATTCGGTGAATTGTGATTCAACAATTGTTCATGTATTATAATGTAATACAATGAGAAGATATATTATGCTATGCAATTTCGATAAAAAATTATACATGTGTATATTTAATAGTTTTCAATACAAAATAATAAATTACATTACAATATAATAGCTAACATCCTTTTCAACATTTACAGGTTGTATGGCCACAGAAATTGTTTCAGTTAGTAAAAAAAAATAAAGACATGAAAATCCCAAGAATTAGATTATAACATTTATTTTTTTTTTATTCTTCAGCAAATAAAAACAAAGGAGAACTATATTGACAAATAAAAACAAAGGAGAACTATATTGACAAATAAAAACAAAGGAGAACTATATTGACAAATAAAAACAAAGGAGAACTATATTGACAAATAAAAACAAAGAACTATATTGACAAACAAAAATAAAGGAGAACTATATTGACAAATAAAAACAAAGGAGAACTATATTGACAAATAAAAACAAAGGAGAACTATATTGACATCTAAAAACAAAGGAGAACTATATTGACAAATAAAAACAAAGGAGAACTATATTGACAAATAAAAACAAAGGAGAACTATATTGACATAAAAACAAAGGAGAACTATATTGACATATAAAAACAAAGGAGAAATATATTGACAAATAAAAACAAAGGAGAACCATATTGACAAATAAAACAAAGGAGAACTATATTGACAAATAAAAACAAAGGAGAACTATATTGACAAATAAAAACAAAGGAGAACTATATTGACATAAAAACAAAGGAGAACTATATTGACATATAAAAACAAAGGAGAAATATATTGACAAATAAAAACAAAGGAGAACCATATTGACAAATAAAACAAAGGAGAACTATATTGACAAATAAAAACAAAGGAGAACTATATTGACAAATAAAAACAAAGGAGAACTATATTGACAAATAAAATAGCATGCTAATAGCTTGTGACGGTTTTTTTTTATGAAATTCATATTTTTTTTAATCAATGCAAAACACACAGAAATAATTATTTTAAAGGATTTATTAAAGTGCAAAAAGTACAAACCAAGACCAAGACAGTTACTGCAGTTAGAACCGAAGGCATAAACATCATCTGTATTAGTGATAAAAATAGCCTCATTCCCAGAATTTCCAAACACAAAAATTTTACGAACAGATGATAAATGTTCGCTGTCTAGTATGCAGAAAATAGGCCATCTGCTGAGGTCCATAAAATGTCTAGAAGGCAAAAGTTCTGGAAATCTAATGGCCAAATTTGACAGCATCCTCTCAGGCAAAGTTATGTCGACATTATCAGGATATGTTGTTTCACAGTCAGCCATTTTGAAGTTACTCCTAGAGAAGAAGACATAGTAAGCTTGAGCAATGTGTGTGGAATCTAACAGAGAAGAAAACATTTTTTTATATTAACATTATAATAGATCAGTCATTAGTTAGGGGAAAGTAAAAAAAAGGAACAATATATTTGCTTATGTCTGAGGTGGTTATATTGATCAGCACAGTGCAAGTTAATGGTAATTAGTTAATGTTTGAAATATTTTAAAACAACAGTAGCTTATCTGAAGCTGACAGAAATGAAAGTAAATACTTCCTTTAGCCAATAAAGACCAAGATGGCAGATGAAGTACAGTTGACATGTTTCTACCTGTGGATTTTGTAGCGAGAGAAATGCCCAGCCATCATTACTCCCCCCCCCCCAACTAATATCAGCTCTTACTGGCGGAATGTTTGCCTATTCCCAGCAAAGCCCATTACCTTTAGCTTTCATAATGTCTCCACGGCCTGACATCTATTAAAAAAATACTGTGTAAAAGTTAAACTTAATATGCTTATTGAGATCAAACCATTTGTATGCAAAGCAATGAAACCATCAGCTCATTAAAACCCAGTCAAAATGATAAAGCAATGGCTGTGGAGGAACTAAGGAGATAATTTTTTGTCTCTACCAAGATATAAGGGGACGGGTGCTCATGCGGTGTAGAGCGCTTGAGTATCGACTGTAAGGGTCCCGGGTTTGAACCTTAGTGAGAGCATTGTGATTTTTTCAGGTCCTGGTGAAAGTCCCCAAGTCCAACCAGCTTTAAATGGATACCCGACTATAAGTTGGGGGAGTAAAGGCGGCTGGGCAATGTGCTAACCACACAATCCCTTCATATGCAGAGGTTACTGAAACAGATGAATTCTACACTTCATCTGTCCCGATGAGCCCATAGAAACTTAACGGGAACTTTATTTTTTTTACCATGATATATAAAAAATGAACTAGAGCCCAAAACGTCAGAAACTTCAATCTACATCTTTATAGCTATCAAGAAACTTATATTGTAGCCAGAATTTGTCAACAATATCTTGGTTAGTTGGCAAAATAATCCTAATCATATATAACTAAATGCAGGGTTGTTACTTGTTAGTATCGAAGTATCGGTATCGGCAGATACAGTATCGGCGATACTTTTTTAGTATTGGTTGCTGTATTGCCAATCCTTTTTGTATCAAGTATTGATTTGTGAATCACCGATACATTTTAAGCAAAAAAATTTCGATACTCGATACCGATACTTTTCTATTTCCACTATTTGCAGAAAAACAATAGCGATTTTAATACATTGTCATTGTTACATAAATTCAATCCCTACTAGTAGCCATCAACCCTACCAATATTAACTACAGCCACCTCCCCACCAATACAACCACGCTCGGCGAGTTGAAGGAAAAATTTAGTTTTAATCTTGTTTTGAAGTTTTTTGCTTTGCGCGCCGATGTCTATAAATGTTATTCTTATATCTTTTTCACTCATTTACTTTCTTTCTGTCAACTATTTGTTCAATGTTTTAATGAACGACAGAAAACTTAATTGTTTTATCGATCTGTCAGTTATATATACACAGACACACACACACACCCACATATATATACATGTATACTGTAAGTGTCTAAAGGTTAAATAGCAATAAATTATATAGGCCTACCGTACTGTATACTTTTGTGTATGTATGTTAATTAAGTTGTTAATTCATTTGTGCTTATTAATATTTATACATTGTTTTTATTTATTGATTCATTTTTTTTAGTATTTACTACATTTCATTAAAAATAACTAATTGAATGGTATTAAATTCTAAAACTGTATGGTGTAATTAAAATTGAAAACTGTGTAAAAAAACAATATCATATAATTAACACATATTATATTATTAAATAATATGCTGAGTTCATCAAATAATACAATTTTGGGTGGTTAAAAACAATTAATTGAATAGAAATACATGAACATAAACAAATTAAAAAAATTATCTTGTAAAATGACACTCATTGATCTAACCACATGGCAATTTTCAAACGTTCAAAGCAAAATTTTTATCATCGGCTTTCATTTTTCATTTTTTTTTATCTTGTTTTGTTCTTTCTTTCATGTGTCAACGTTATACATTCTTTCTTTCGTTTTATTTTCGTTATATAACAGTTGTATACTGTCATCGCATTTAAAACATTGAAGTACGCACTAGCACTAGTCGTTGCACTCAGTGATCAGTCAAGATCAGTAGTAGGGGTATGACTAAAATATAAGCCTATAACCCCATATCATATTTGGTGGAGCTTTGTATCACAAATAAAGAAAATATGGGTTATTTTTTGTTTTGCATAAAAAAGTTCACCATCCAATCGACACGAATATTTTAGAACATAAAAATTTTCAAATATTTTGATTAAGGTTTCACCATTTCAAATACTTCAGCAGAACTGTTACTATTAAGCAATTCGTCCTGATTCTGCCGCCGTGCAGTAAAACAAGCAAAAAAAATCTGAAGATTCAGATATCTGTACTGTTGACAGTACTAAAGCTGCACCACCCTGCAGAGTAAGTTGAATGGGAAGTGCACTGCAGGCACGCTTTAAGATTTTTACAACTTCTGCCTTGTGATCCAAGTTGTCTGTCCAGTTGGTCTTAATTTTTGGATTGACCACTGCTGCCAGTTTTGCCTCTGGATCAGAAAATATGAAATCGAATTGCACATTAATGAAATTAATAACAGCTCTGGCAAGGGGTTCACACACCGTGAGAGGGTGTTTATGTCGCAAAATCATTACCTGTAATTTACCTTTTATAACGGTTAGTGTGGGCAGCAAATAGCCAAATCCAATATTATTTTTTCTTTACCAAATGCCCAGTCTACAACACAATGGATCAAATACTTCAATGTATTCTGCTCTGAATATTTTCTGCTGCGGAGTCAGTCTCTTGATGTCAATGTTATCAAACACCATATCAAGTTTAACTTCAAATTCTGGATTGGATAGTAAACAATGAAATTTTGCAACAGAATCGTAAGTGGAATTCCACCGAGTGTCTCCGGGAGTAACAAGATATGTGCCGATTGCCGCAGCCAAAGATGAGCGATTTTGTTTGTTCCAGATAGCTACTAACTTTAACAAGGACGAATTGCTTAATAGTAACAGTTCTGCTGAAGTAGACAGATATCCTGAAGATAACTCAGAAATGCTTCATTAGCAGTCTACCCAAGCATTAAGAAACTATACCTGCAACTGAACACTGGACTTATGGCTAGTGCTGCAGTTGAGCAACTGGTTTCATTGGGTGGGCGTGTTTTATGCCAATACGTTCTAGGCTAAGAAATGATCATTTTGAAATGATGGTCTTCTTACGTGCTGCCAAATGGTGAAGTGATTAGCATTAAAATTGTGCTTTGACGTTGTATTTAATTGTTTTTACTTTTTTTTTTTAAAAACCTGAGAAATTTGCACTCATTATATTTTAAATAAAAACATTTTGTTGTTCTCAAAAGTATTGATATCGATTTTGGCGATACATTTTTACTTGAGTATTTGTATTGGTATTGGCGATACTATTTTCATGAAGTATTGGTATCGGTATTGACGATACAATTTAAGAGTATCGTTAACAACCCTGACTAAATGAAATAAAAGAATGACATCAGTAAGTCAGAAACAAATCTTTAAAATTTGTTGCACATTGGCCAGAATGCCATATTTAAAAAAAGTAATATTTGTTGTTTTTTCTGTTGCTTTTCTTTGAATGTAAAACATCATAGTGTTTACAATTTCCTGTCCTGATTCTTCAACTTTCTTACACATCATTGAATGTAAGACTTAAAGTATTTATGTTAAGGGTGCTAGAGACCTGCTCATGAATGTTTCCTACAGCTTAACAGAATTTTGTTTTTCATTTTTATACTTGACCTCAGCCTATTCAAAAACTTTTAAATGTGTACATGTTAAAAAAATTTCTTGTTACCATCATTACAAACCTTTACACAAGACCTGTTTGTCAAGTTACAAGAGAGGGTTAGAAGGTGTCCCTAAAGTGTCATAGAAAAATTAAAAAATACACTGCACAGCAAACAAACTACTGTCTAACAATAAGGACACAAATACACATTGTGACATGCTTAACAAGGATCTGAGCTTGAAAATCGTCTGCTGGATTTCTTTTTTGATAGTAAGCGTAATTTTCTGTAAAAAAAAAAAAAGGTTTAAGGTTTAATTAATTGGTTTAAAATGTAATTAGCAAATTGTAAGAAAAATTTCCTTACTCAATACCATGTTGCATCTGCTAGTCAATAAATCATTCTCATTCACATCACTATTAGACTAGATAAGTAGCTGTTACAAAGGGTTACCATACATCCATATTTTGCATGGACATTTTACATTTCCTACCCCTTTGTACATACTCTAATTCATCTGTACTTTCCACCCTTTTGTCCTGTTCGCCTTTTTCTTTTAGGGTTGGCAGATTTCTAGTCCATTTTCATCTATCTTATCTTTTTTTAGCACATAGGCCAGAGCCATGAATAGTTTGAGTCCTATCATTTAAAACATTTCTTGATAACATAAGTACAACATTCAAGAATAAAAAAAATAGAGGAGAATATTTCAACATATTAAAGCAAATGATAAATATGCAAACGCTGCTTTTGTTTTTATAAAGCCTCCCTGGCACTAATGCTTTGTCCATAATTGTCCATATTAATTTCGGGTCTATACTTTCCACTACTCGCGTTTTCTAAAAAACGGGTTATAACAAAAACTGGAACCCATCTCACACCCTAAAATATTAAGTAAAAAGAAACTTTATTGATTTGTACAAGAGTAAAAGTAACTTTTAAAAGATAGTATCCAGTGATATTAGTCTCTGGATAGGACGTGCATAGAAAAGTCATTGAAATTTGTGGCCTATATTCAAGCGTCACAACGATTAATACATTAATATAATATAACAAGCAATTTAAGTCTTTTCCGTTTCGGACAAAGGACATTTTAGAGCATTTTTAATGAGAGGGAAGTAATAATGTTGAATAACTGTTACAAAAATAAATAATGATTACGCCCCTTTGATTAGCTTTTATTATTTATATTTAAAATATAAGCAAAAACGGTACATAAGAAACTCTTATATTTTGGCCCTGAGATGTCAGATCGCAAAATGGACTTTTGATGTACACTTGGCAGGCCAAGACCTACAAAATGATATATACATCATGGGTCTAGGACTTATGGTTGCTGAGATATAGTGCGCTCCTTTGTTAATATAGCTTATATAGTAAAAAACTGTACTTAATACGCCCCCTTTTTTGGCCCTCAGAGGTTCTATCGCGAAATGAATCAAAGTGTGGTTTTTAATTTGACGTAACAATAACCAAGCAGGCCAAGACCTACAAAATGATATATACATCATGGGTCTAGGACTTATGGTTGCTGAGATCTAGGGCGCTCCTTTGTTAATATAGCTTATACTTGTAAAAAACGGTACTTTATAAGCCCCCTTTTACGGCCCTCAGAGGTCATCCAGAAAAGTAAACAATTTTTATCCGCAATGAAATGAATTATTAAAGATAGTTTTAGTAATAATGAAAATTGTATATAGAAAAATTTGAATAGCTTCAGTATTAAAAAAGTTTTCTTTTATAAGTATATATAAGGAAGTTAATTATTATGTATAGTTCTATGGCCTACATGGCTTTGGCAGTATTTAGTAATGTCATGTGCAACGTTAGGTTGGACAGTCAAAGGTCTACAGTATCTTTCCAATCAAATAACATTATATCATAAGATTAAGAAATTATAGATATAAAAAGCACTAATAAAATTAATCTAAGAAATGTAATGTTCAGGGTGATCAAAATGAATTATTTTGCTAGATCATATCTTAATAAACGGATGTAACATTGTACATCAAAAAACATATGGTTTCAATTTTAGATTGCTCAATGAGCGCTCTGTCGACAGAAATATCTAGCCGAATACTCAGACTGAAACACATGTTAAGCGATTTCAAAATTTTATTTGCTCTTGTTTTAAAACAATAATAGCTAAAAATAGTTTCCAGGGCGTTAATTTATAGTACTATTAAGGTACGAATCCACCAAGACAAAATTCCGGTATCTATGGGTATTGCGGATTCCATCTCTGTTTCACTGCAATGATATTCTAATGAGAACATGTACACAAGTCAGGATTTCCACTGCGGAGCAGCGAAAGTTTTCAGTTTCGCTGCTTGCAGAGTTTTTTCCAGAGAGCTACATTTTCTGTCAGGATAAATAAACAAAATGGCTGCTTAGGAAAGTCGATTCGAATAGAAAAAATTATTCATATAGTGTATATTCATTAAAAACAACAACAACAAAGTGGATTTTGACAGAAAACATGAATTACTATAAGTTTTGGCCGCCAACAGCCTTTGTATATTAATTTCTGAAAGGAAAATATACATTGTCTACCTACATATTCTACAAATGATATTTCTTTCGATCGAAGCACTGTCTAAATAAATGTTTAGCTGATCATGAAAACGGAAAAAAATTAATGGCTACCGATTGAATAAAAAGTAAAAAAAACAACAGTTTTCCATTTCCATCTAAACAATTTATTTGTAATAGGAACAAAAAGGCATATGGGATGCAGCATTTGCTGCTTTTTAAGTATTGTTGTATTTAATCTTTTATTTTTTTTCCACTAGCAGGAAGAAAGTGCTAAGTAATCATAAAATCTTCTTTCCGGTGAGTTGTTTGGGCGCTCACCGTTTCGTTCCAGTGTATATACAAGCGTTTCACTAAGTGGAAATTTCGGCGCTGAACTTTCCACGGAAAGTGTTTCGCCTTGGTGGATTTGTACCTTTACACTGTATAGTAAAATTCATATTAAATATGTCATATTAATATTTTAGACACCAGGCATTTATTTCATTGATCAGATAATGACACATGGTGACATGCCTTAAGTTCATTTGCATCCGCGACAGGCTTTCATTGTACGTTTCGGAGAGTATCACAAAATATTTTGGCATATTTTGTGATCTCTCCTTCCTGGTCTGAGAGACATACCATGATCCACGGGGGATGGATCATAGGGGTTCTCTAGTCAGGAAAAAAAAAACCATTACTTGCGAGGGTGGTGGTACTGTGGTCAATGAGGACTATCTGAGACCGCAGTATTCACAGCTGGCGGTGGTGACGGATGTGGTCGGCACACAACACCCTTCCACTCTGTCCCTCTCAAGCACACCTGCGCAGCTTGCCATTTCTGGCTGAGGGTACAGGCACACTACACCCTCCCTCTGTCGGAGTGGCAGGAAAAACCCCTTTCCTTGCCATTCTGGCCGACCGGCAGTACACACACCCTGCTGGTCTGGCCGGTTTGGGCAAGGATTAAAACCCATCTTTCTGCCATCCCTGCAGATGATAGCGGGCACACTCACCCCGCCGCTCTGTAGGCATGGCAGACGTGCATCAGCGCCGCCAACAATGTTGGTGTGGTAGGCACACTACACCCTACCATGCTGGCAATGGCTGCGTTAAAAAAAAAAAGAAAAAAAGAGAAAAAAAAAAAAAGTATGTTTACAATAGAATTAGAATGTATTTTCTGAGAGAAGTAGTTGTTCCTGTTAAATCTTGTCATCAATTACTTTCACACACCCCCAACCCTATGTCAACAACAGTCAAACTTTTTCATGCCCACTCTCCCTCAGTTGTTGACTGAATAAATGGCAAGCCTTTAGGCACAAATTTTGACATTTCTTCTAGACTAATGATTAGATTTTAAAGTTACAAACAAAAATAATATTTTTAATAATCAACTCAACTGTCTAGAGTTTCAAAACTTTAAAAAAGGGTATGAATGAGAATGAATACTGCGAAGAAGATTGAGCAGAATCGTAGAAGCAATTTAAGTAGCCATCAATATCATACAACAAAGGTAAACCACTAGGGTAATATCGTATTTTAGAGGTAGAAACTATTTTGATAAATATTATTGATACTTTCAAAAATCATACATACATCTGCTGGTAACAAGCAGCATAAATGTTTACATCGCCATCAAGACTTATTGTGTTTTTAATTTAGTGTTAAATTTGCCGGTTTCAGTTTTTTAGAAATTCATAAATTTAATTTAATTGTTGCTCTAATATATATTAAAAGAATAAAACATATTTTAACCAATTATTTCCTGCTAAAGTCTTTTTTTATAACATCTTTTTTTAAATTATTTCTTTATTGCAGATATAATTTTGTAGTGTGCAGTTTGTGCTTCTTATGGCGACAGTTGAGTCAACTTTTTAATGTAACACATACACAATAATGGTGGAAAGGGTACCATAGACGATAGTCATCGGACAAATTCTTTTCTTCGTCCCTTTTTTTGGTGCCTTATTTGGCACAAAATGGCATATACTTTATCTAGAATTCTTGCCTCTGGAGTCTATTTCGTAAGAGATTGGGTTTTTTGTCCAGAATCAGTCGCAATTTTTGTTGCATTTCTATTCTTTGTCAATGTGTTACGCCTGTTAAAAGCCTTACTTATTTGTTTTTGTCGATGGAAATACAAACCGGTTGACATTCCAGCTAACCCAAAAAATAAATTTAAAGAAGTCGTAGCGAATAATAAGGAGTGCAATGATGATGATAAGAATGATTACAGACGGCATTTTCACGAGGCAAAGAGCTGTGATATGGCTGCTTTCTCGATACGAGGCAGAAGAAAAACTATGGAAGATCGGTTCAACTTCATATCTCATAATTTTTTAAACAATCACTCCGTATATGCAGTGTTTGATGGGCATGGTGGAGAGGTATTTACTTTATTAATTTTTTTTTGCTATTTACTTCAAGAGCAGGCTTTTTTACCCATGGCCATACTAATACTACGTAGCCTATAGCATAGTTGCAACATTTTGTTTTGCATACAAGTAATATGACTAGGTACTTCAGTGGCTATGTTGCGCCGAGCATAAAATTACCTTCATTTTCAGTTTTCGTTTTTTGGAAAAAACTATATGGCGGTGTTCGTTTTTAATTAAAGTTGTCTATTTTACAGAGAATTTGTATAAAATTAATTAAAAATGGGTTAGAAAAATGATTTTTGGGTGAATTGATACATTTTTTAACATCCTATGTTGTGTAGTAAAAAAGTTGGACTTTGAAAAAAAAATAGGTCGCTTTCATTATAAAAAAAAAAATGTCTCAGGCATTTGTCTTTTAATTCTCATATCTTCGCTAAAATTCTTTATCCATTTTAGCATAAGTATTCCAAATTTGAAGCATTTTTAGCGTGTAGCACGATGTTAATTTTTTGTAGCAGAAATGTGACCATATCTGAGTTTTCAGCATATTTTTTTTACCGATTTGTCCGGACCGGGAGCAATTTGTCAGGACCGGAAGCTGATTTGCATATAAATGACGGTAAGTAGTGTCTATTGTTATGGTTGTTTTTAAGACAATAATCTATTGCATCCATGCAGTGCGTAAGTTTTATTACTTGAAATTTATTTTTAAACCACTTGGACTTATTACTTAAATTAATTCTTACTATATTTTAGTCATTTTATACAAATTTAAATTATTTATATATTTTAGACAATAACCACCCCCATTTGTTTATGGTAGTTATATCTTCTGTCACTTTATTTTCTTTTATCTAAGAAAAAAGATTCTGCTTGTTTTTCTTAATTTATATTTTCAGCTGAGAATAATTTATCTCAGGAAATGTGCTCCTCGGACCAGCCTAAGACCTACACATTTTCTGATTATAATCAGTTAATTATGACTTTGGATTCTGATGAAGGTAAATTGTAAGAAATATTTTAAATCTTTTTTTTTTAGTTTTAGAATTTGTAGTTTTACAAGCTAATTTAAAGCATGTACATTTCTTTTTTAACGGGTTAAGGCTACTTTAAATAAGTCTTCTATTTTTATCTTTAGGTACCCCATTTACAAATGGATATGTTGGATATGTTATTAACAAGGAAAAAAAGAACCTTGTCAAAGTTACTCACCATTTGTTAAATGTCCTTGAAAGAAAAGGTTACCATGTTATGTACAAGACTTTGTATAACTTAGTCTATTTTTTATATAATACCACATGTGAGTTAAAAAAAAACATCAATAGAAACTGGTCAAAAATAATTTCATATTTGCAAAGTATGTTTTTCTTAACAATGTCCAAAAAGGGCAGAAAAAAAAAGGAAGATTTCTTCTTTATCATTGGTTGATGACACATCTTGTAAAGAGAATATTCCACCTGTACATGTGCTTAAAACAGACTGTGTGAAATGCCCAGCTATAAGAAATTCATTCTTACAAACAACATCTGCATTAAAAGCTAAATTGATTAAAGCAAAGAATAAATTTAAACTTTCTTCATACAATGATGTAAAACGACTGAATCAGTCTTTAAAAAGAAAAAATATAAAAATTGAACAGTTGAAAAGCCAGCGAAGAAATCTTAGGAAAGAGAATTTAATATTGAAAAGGAAGTTTGAATCAAATGACAACAAAAATGTACAAAAGGTGCAGCAATTGGAATCATCAATCAAAGAAATAATGGCTGAATTCTCAGAAGTTATTAAGACAAAGGACAGGGAAATAAAAAAGCTGCAGCTTCAAATTGATGACCTCCAGTGTCAGTTAGACTCTTTATAGTACCAGCAAAAAATTTCTTTGTTGATTTATTAGCTGGCAAAACAGCTAAATGCTATAATACTCCTATGAGAAAGTGTATTTATACTTGTCTACTCAACCATGTACCCGTCCAGAGAACAGGTCATGTAATTGAAACAATTGTCAAGGAGCTTACTCAGACAACATTGACTAAAATTCCAGGACCAACAACTATTTCTCAGATGGCTTATGAAATAAGTGTTATATCTGATCTCCAAGTTGCTGAACAGCTTTATGAAGCTTCTGAAGCTGTTGCAACTCTTTCTTGGGACTCAACCACCATACAAGGATGTCATATTAATGAGCTGCATTTATCTATTAATGGAGAATCAATGACTTTAGACATTGACAGAATATCAAGTGGTAAAACAGAAGATTATTTTGATCAAATAAAAAATTTCATTCAAGATTTAGCAGAAAACTATTCTTCATTCTCTAATGTTCATCAACATTTAATCATATATAAATTTAGAGAAGCTTTTAAATCAACTTTGTCAGATAGGGCACGTGTCAACCATTGTATAAATAACTGTTTGAGTGAACTGTTGGGAAAAGAACTGTTTGAATTGAAATGTAACCTGCACCCCTTAGACGGTTTTGCCAGAGAAGCCAGGAAATTGCTTAAGAAAGTAGATGAGGTAAGAAACATTTCAAGCAACATTCATGGAACAGAAGGATGTGCAGCAAACCTAATTTACAGAATTTCTAAATTAAGGTATTAAATTATTATGCTTTAAGTTCCTATTTTACTTCATATACAAAGTGTACAATTTTTAAGATGCTGCATTATCTAGAATTTCTAAATATGATATTTTAAAAAAATTGATTTCAGGTACAGTGATAAATGTGGTGATCCTGATGGACTCAAAACATATCTTAAGGAACATGGATTGAAAATTGGAATTATACCTCGCTATGTTGGCAATAGATTCAATATTCTATTTCATATGGCTGGTGTAATCTATCAGATGAAGGATATTTTGTGCAGTTTTTTAGATAAATATTGCACAGCTAATATAAGACTTCATATCAAGGAAGATTTGGAAAAACCTGAGATACTCACTCAACTTCGAGTGTAGGTGAGTGGAAAAACTCAATTTGAATTAGCTTTGTTTTCACTGAATGATTTTGAATAAATCTCATCAAATGATGGAAATTAAAAAAAAATCCTAATGTATTATTTCATAATTTTAAAGGTTTGTTTGGTAAGCTTCTAACTGGACCATGTATGACATTTGTTTATTCAAATGAAAACAAAATTCAACATCTTGATATTGTAAGTACATTTAATGTTTATGTTTTTTGTGCACATCTTCATTATCGTTTTATTGAAATGCTTTACTTTTTCAATAATTTCAGATTCCATTCTTCAGAACCTGTATTAGCACTCTTGAAATGATAAGAAATGATCCAACATTAATAAGATCAACACCAAGTGATTGCTTTCTTGGAAGATTAAATCCGGATGATATCCTAATGGCCTTGCAGTATTTGGAAATAGATGATTTTTTTAAAACTATTGTAATAAAACTAGCTGATGGATTTATTTCTGTATTAAATAGGCAGCTTGACCCATACTTGAATGGAAATTTATCTGCCATGTCTCCAGATTTACTAACTCTAACTTCTTCAGCTCCATTGCATAATATGCATAGTGAGAGAACACTTGGTATGTATGACTCTCTTTAGCATTCTTCCCCTAATGCCACCCCAGGTTTTATTGCAGGAAAGGTTAAAAGTATAGTAAACAACACTATGGAATGGCTTGCTAAGCAGGGTCCAGAAAAACAAGAAAATATTGTATCATATGCAGTAATCCAAGGTAGAATTTACAGAAAAAAATGTAAATTAAGGAATGAGGAGGTAAGCAAAACATCCAGAAAATATAGAATTAAAGTCAGCCAGAAAAGAGAGAAAGTTAAAAGAAGGGTTGTTGAGAAAAATGTCAGAGCATATATGAAAACTAAAGAATGCCAAGGTCTGTTTGATACACTGACTGCTGAAATGAAAGAGTTGTGTCTGTGTGTTATAGCTAAAGATCCTACTATAATTGGAAAACAGATTTGGCATATTTGGGAAATTGATGGGCATGATATAACTTTTGAAGGTGTAATAACTGGATATACAAAAAATGAAAGTTATTGTTACCTATAAAGAGGAGTTTGATGAAACTTTTATTACTTCAGTAGAATTTTGTACTGATTGCCTCATGAGCTTTATCAGATTGATTTCTTAGGAGGTTGACCTATTAAAAAACAGGTGATAGTATCAGAAAGCAGGATGTGTTAGTTGTGTGGTGGGGTCAGCTAATTCTATAAAATGCCTCAAGCGCTCACTGATGAGGCACCCATGTGGATAAGAGGCACATTAGCATCTCCCTACCTTTGTTGAAGCTTACTTTTGTATATTTGTATATTGTTAAATTAAATGTGTTTTAATTATAATAAAAACTCAATTGAAAACTATCATTTTTGTATTCAATAATTTTTTTTTTGTGTTTGTTGAAATAAGTTTGTTAATAGACCTACAATACCTGATAAAAGTTATTTAAATATAAATAAAAATACAATAAAAGGAACAAATAAATGAAAAATATAAATAAAAATAAATAAAACACTTAAGCATTAAATATTCATAAAATTAAATTATATTTGCTGGAAGTTGCTTTATCAAAATGGCCACCAATAACCACTCCTCCACACACACTTTCAGCCAATTTTTTTCAATGCATAATTCTTTAAAAGCTAAAAATATACATAATATATATATATATATTTAAAGAATGTATACTTCTCTATATTTCAAAATGATGCAGCAAACAATATAATTATACCAAGCATTTTAGAGGAAAAATTGAAAATAGCAATTTGTAAGAGCCGAGTCCACTTCAAAGATATCTTATTTTAGTAGAGATTTCTTTATTAAATATAGCTTTTCGTTTCTAAAATGATAATAAATATCAAGATATAACATAATTCATAAAAAGACTTAAGAATTTTACTTTATTATACAGTTATCATCTTTTTAATTGGTAAAAAAAGTAAAATTTAGAAGCACCCCCAATAGACCCTAAGTCCAACGTCCGCTCTATTTATAAAGTAAATTGTCTTGTATGTTATTCAATAAATAAAAAATGTATAAATCTATAACATACTCAAATTTCATCTGAATATCTCAAACGGTTCAAAAGTTATTAGCTTTTTAGTGCAAAAATTGAAAATTTTGGTCACTAATTTTGACCATTTCCCCCCATGTTTTTCCTAACACTAAAAATGTCATAACTTCGCTTCTAATTGAGCTAGAGAGATAATCTTTGCTGTTTTGGAAATGGTTTAGTGAGCTCTTTAATGCTGTATCAGTCATTTTAATGAATTTTGAATTTCACTTTTTTCACAGAAGTACCTAAATATGACATCTGTATATTAAGAATAAGAGATTGTGTGCTCATAATAGCTTATGAAAAAAATTGATTTCACAGAAAAATAACTATTTCTTTAAATGCAGTGGCTTCGGATACAACCAGTCGTACTCCGTATATATTTTTTTCGGGATACGACCAGCAAACGTTGATGCCGTCAGTAAACAGAATGAATGAGAACTCTTATGATTTAAAGTTGTTTTTTTTTGTGGGAAATGCAGTCTACTATTTATATTCATTTTCTTCATAATATTTAGTTTTAATTATTTTAAATTACAAAATAAGAATATAGGCCTAAAACTAGGTCAAAAGGAAGTGAAAACATAACCGAGCAAATTTTTTTTAATAGTGTGACGTGTAGAATTGCACTTCTCCCCCACCAACCCCAGTTCACCGGGTCAAGGTTGCAGCCGCCATATTGAATCGTTTCGTCGACGTCACCTTCCCCCCAATCGTTTCACTGACGTTCTTCCCCCCCCCTCCAAACGTTTCGGTGACAGACATCGTCATTTCCCCCCCCCCCCCCAAACGTTGCACCAACGTATTCGCCCCAACCTTATAAAAGACGTGGATAGTAGTAGTTGATTTAGTAAGGTGCTCTGAGTAAGTAAGGCGCTCTGAGTTAGTAAGGTGCTCTGAGTTAGTAAGGTGCTGACAGACATATGAGTTAGACGTAGTTAGTTCGGTGTAGACAGTTCTAAGATTCTAAGAGTTAGTTGTAAACTTGTAGTGACATTTGTTTAAGTAGACATCATTAGACAAAGGACTTATATTGTATATACATATATATTCACCTATGTTTAGAAGCAATTAAAGTTAGATCTGTTGTGTTCATATACCAAGCCTTGGCGTTGATATATTTATTAGTTAGAAAAGTTAACGTTACATATTTGAAAATAATAACGTAACATTTGGCGAGCCTGCCCAAAGATATTTCTGGAATCTTCATCTAAGTCAGCGCCAGCAGCCAACAGTGCAGTCACACTTACTCAACAACAGCCCATAGAGGAGTCTCACTGACTCAGCAGCCAATAGAGGAGTCTCACTGACTCAGCAGCCAATAGAGGAGTCTCACTGACTCCAGAGCAGCCAACAGAGGAGTCTCACTGACTCAGCAGCCAATAGAGGAGTCTCACTGACTTGAGAGCAGCCAATAGAGGAGTCTCACTGACTCGAGAGCAGCCAACAGAGGAGTCTCACTGACTCGAGAGCAGCCAGAGAGAGGAGTCACAATGACTCATACATAATCTAGGAGAGCAGAGAGAAGGCGACGAGAGGAGTCAGTCAGTCTGTGTTAATATATTCTTAAAACCAGATAAGTTTTCTTTTTAAATTTTATCTTAGTGCACAATCAAATGTCTCGTTTATTTTGAATCCTTATAGATATTTTGTTGGTAGTCTCTCACTGAGTACATCTTTGTTACTTTTGTTACGGAGTGTTTAAAACCGGTGCTCGGAGAGATTACATAACATTTATTTGTTAGATCATTACTGTCTAGTTTGTGTATATGTGACAGTATTGTTTTATTTGTTGTTACTATCAGTTTTTCTCTGCCTTTTGTCTTGTTTATTTCGTATTGTATTTGTACCGCAGAAATTTACTTAGTTTGCGTGTTAGATTGTAGATAATAAGTATTTCATTATCCTTATTTAGTTGAAGTTAATATTAAGGTAAGTCAAGGTAACTCAATTAGTTTGTAAATCATTATTCATAACTCAGAATGTCATCATTCGAACATTTCGTTACCTTGGGACAATCATTAGGAATAGAGACAAAAAAATTAGAGAAATGGGCGCAGGATAGGTTAGAGAAGGAACAGGCTAGATTAGAGAAGGAACAAGCTAGGTTAGAGAAGGAACAGGCTAGATTAGATAAGGAACATGAGAAGGAACAAGCTAGGTTAGAGAAGGAACAGGCTAGGTTAGATAAGGAACATGAGAGAGAAGAGGCTAGGCTAGATAAGGAACATTCTTACAACATTGCACAAGGCCAGTTAAGAATCAAGCAGTTAGAATTAGAGAAAGAGTTAAGGGATAGCCAGCTCAATAATCCTACCCCTCTACCTACCCCACTGTCAACCATAGATCATAGTCTTGCAAATAGAATAGCTCACTATAAATACCATCTATTTGACGAACAGAAGACAACGATCGACAATTTCCTTACTAAATTCGAGCGTGACATGAGAGAACTCGACTTCCCCGAATCCAAATGGACGTACTTGTTAGGTAAATCTTTTACTAGTGACGTTTCCCTTAAGATATGTTTAAACCAGGACAGTTACCAGGTAGCTAGAGAACAGCTTCTAAGGACATATGGACAGACAGAAGCAAGTTTTAGGAAGGCGTTTCATCAGACAGTTTTACAAAAGGACGATGACCCCCAGACATATTTTGACAAATTAGGTACTGCCTTGGATAAATGGCTACAATAGGCTAAGGTAGAAAGGACATTCGAAGCCTTTAGGACATTTTTCTTGTTAGACAAGGCCATTCATTCCTGCCACCCTGAATTGAAGTCATTCATTTTAGAAAGGGGACCAAAGACAGTAGAGACAGCCGTAGACCTAATAAGGAAATATAAAACCGCTCACCCTGATAGACCCACAACTACAGTAGAAAATGATATACAGGACATTATAAGTTTTAGTAGCGACCCAAGCAGATCCCATCACAGACATAGTCAGAACAGAGTAAATGAGAATAGACCGGTAGGTAGGACAGAATTAATATGTCAAAGCTGCAACAGAAAAGGACATTTTGCTAGAGACTGTCCTTTGAACCATAATAATAGACAATCTAGGTCACCTGAGGACAACCGTAGAGACAATTATCAGGGAAGAGGTAGAAGTAGTTCAAGAGACAGGGTTCATGACGCCATGTGTTCATTAGAGCCATCCAAGCCCTTGACAGTAACAAAAGGTAGAGTAGGACATAATTGCGTAGACGTGCTAAGAGATTCAGGATGTAATACAGTCTTGGTTAAGAAATATTTAGTTCGACCTTCCCAATACACTGGCAGATTTGGTAAATGTAGAGGCTTTGACGGACAAATTGTAACCTCCCCAATAGCAGAAATAGACATACAGACAAACTATTTTAATGGTAGAGTGGAAGCACAGGTAGTTGACAGTCTCATTACAGACCTTATTATAGGTAATAGTGTTATGGAGATCAAGGACGATAGAAATAGCAGGCAAACTAGGACAAATTACAAACAAAAGCCCAGAGTTAGATTCAGTGACGTACAGCACAGTAGTACCCGTAGTGTAAAACCAATAATTTGTTTTCGTTGTGGGTTACACAACCACAAGTCTAGGGCCTGTTCAAAGCGTGTAGATGAAGTTATTTGCGGACAGTGTTGTAAAAGAGGTCACAGAGAACAGTTCTGCTCTACAATTGCTGAATATAATAGGAATTACCGCCAGAAATATATAAATTAACCCAAGTTAAGCAGACTATGAGTTTATAGCTTTAATTACTAAGTACAGTGGGTATTCGGTTAACGTACTGTTCGGACAGCGAACTAATCGGACAACGAACACTTTCAGGAAAGATTTTTGTGTTCGGACAACGAACAAAATTCGGATAACGAACAAAAACTAATTGTAACGAAAACGTCTCGGCTCTCAAAACACCCGACACCAGTCCACAGTTTGTACTGAAAGGGGATATGCGCGTGCGCTGATACGTCTTCATTCATACTGTGTAGCAGTGAGGCAGCATGGCTTGATTCATACGATAGTGTGCGACGACACTTTGTCAATTGTGTACCATACATGTGTAGTTGGTTTCTGTCCTTGTGATTTTCGTATGGGCTTCTCTAAACGCCTTATAAAAAAAACCCCTGAAAATTTGACATTAATATGGGGCCTAAAAAGAGTGGAGTGTCAAGAACTGTGCTCACCATAAAAACCAAGCAGAAGATTATTACTAAAGTAGAGAGTGGACAAAAAATGACTGATGTTATTAGGCTGTACGGCTTGAACAGGTCTACAGTAGGCACAATCTTAGCTAAGAAAGATATCATCAAAAAGACTCAAGCCGCTAAATGAGTAACGAAAATTACATCTGAGAAGCAAAGAAGTGCGTGCCATCCATGAAAAAATGGAGAGGTTGTTTTTAGTTTGGATGAATAAATGGAAGATGAAGAGAGATGTAACTAGTATGAACATCATTCAAGAGAAGGCTAGAGAAATTTTTGAGAAATTGAAAGAACAAACTCCAGGCTCGTCCTCCGAAAATCTAGAATTGAAGGCTACCACTCGCTGGTTTGCTAAGTTCAAAAGGAGATCTGCCATTAAAGATCTTTTAAAGAAGTGGGAGGAAGTCATTGCAACGGTCTTAAAATGGCAGCCAGACCAAGCTGATGTCAATAGGGTTGTTGATCTCTACAACGACGTAGCTATCCATCATTTCCTGAAAGTTCTGAAGGAGAGAGAAAAACAATAGACATTGGACATATTCTTTAACGTCCAAAGAAAGGAAAAGGACTTATTAATAAGCAAGACTCTATGTATATATTAAATTTGTAATAAATAAACTTACTTAAAAAATTATACTTGTACATGACATTTAAACAAAAATTAAATTTGTGGGGTCTGTAGAACGAATTAATCGAATTTCCATTATCATATATGGTAAATCGATGATCGGTTAACGAACGATTCGGTTAGCGAACATAATTGTGGAACGGATTAAGTTCGTTAACCGAATACCCACTGTAGAATGTCAATTAAACCATAAGTTATAAGTTGATGTTGTTACTATAACAGTAGTAGGAATATGATGTTTGCTAAGGCTAAGTAATATATGCAAATGCGGAGTCAAAGGTAAGTGATATAGGTCACACTAGATAGATATACTGAATTAAGTATGATCAGCTAAGTCCAGAAGTTACATGGTAAGTTTAGATGTCTTGTTTCTTTGACTCGTGCACTAAGATACTGAGATAATATGTTCAATATCCCCCCCCCCCACACTCTAAAGAATATGCCCTTAAAATTTCATAGCTAGTTATTCACAGGCTGACTAACAAAGACCAATACCTACATATCGTCTTACAAGTTCAAGTCGCCACCTTTGTGAGGGCCTAAACATTTATCTGTTACCAACGATCTAATTTTACCTGTTTTCACCTCATCATATTTGTTGTATGTGTAGCCCCTCACTCAAGCGTAAACCCAGTCAAAGACGCACTCAACAATTTCCTGTTACCAACGATATGCAGAAGGTCATCAACAGTTTACATCAATGAAACAGACAAAACTAAAACCATGCCTCATACATTGACTCGTTCATCTCAAGAGGTGTTGTTAATGTCACTTCGACCTCAAGTTCACCAGCGAGTGACTATTACAGACAATGGAACGTTTTCGTCTTTCCCGTTCGACACGTTGTGTAAAACTGACCTGTATGCCCCATCACCTATTTGAACCAAGACATCAAGGAGCAATACAAGCCAGTAACAGAATGAACTTGTTTGTATTATAGAACATTGCATTCATTATGTTTTTTTTTTGTTTCGTGCTTTATTAAGTTTTGTAATTTATTAAAATGTATTACGTTATATTACATTGACTTATGCATAGATGCTTGACAAGTAGTCTAGACATGTTTGATTTGACATCCATACCATTTTCAATGTGATGTAATACTGTTCCCCACTAGACTTTTTATAATAATGATTGTTTGTTTTACTACGTAAAACTTGGAAAGGAGGGAGGTATGTGACGTGTAGAATTGCACTTCTCCCCCACCAACCCCAGTTCACCGGGTCAAGGTTGCAGCCGCCATATTGAATCATTTCGTCGACGTCGCCTTCCCCCCAATCGTTTCACTGACGTTCTTCCCCCCCCCCATCCCAAACTTTTCGGTGACAGACATCGTCGTTTCCCCCCCCCCCCCCAAACGTTGCACCAACGTATTCGCCCCAACCTTATAGAAGACGTGGATAGTAGTAGTTGATTTAGTAAGGCGCTCTGAGTAAGTAAGGCGCTCTGAGTTAGTAAGGTGCTGACAGACATATGAGTTAGACGTAGTTAGTTCGGTGTAGACAGTTCTAAGATTCTAAGAGTTAGTTGTAAACTTGTAGTGACATTTGTTTAAGTAGACATCATTAGACAAAGGACTTATATTGTATATACATATATATTCACCTATGTTTAGAAGCAATTAAAGTTAGATCTGTTGTGTTCATATACCAAGCCTTGGCGTTGATATATTTATTAGTTAGAAAAGTTAACGTTACATATTTGAAAATAATAACGTAACAAATAGTACATTAAAATTGTATCTTGATTTGTGTGTCGTGCTGTCAGAATGGTTAAGCCACTTGGCCATGACTCACTTTTATGCTGACTATATCCAGATTCGATTCCTCACAGAGACATTATTTTTTTATTATTTTTTTTTTTTTTTTAGAATATATCCTTTTAGTTGTTTTAATGAAAATTAACTAATTAGATATCTTTGACATTTTTTTGAATTGAAATAATGTATCCTTTAGGATGTTGTAAGAAAAAGAAACAACAACTAATTAGGTTTCTTAACTATTTCATAACTTAAAAAAAAAATAATACTAACTTTTCCTTACCATCATAAAATGATCATTTTTGCGTCACACTTTAAAAAATTCAGAGTAGCCTACATATTTCAAATTTACTAAATAATAATAAGATTAAGAAACGAAAATAGGGGGGGGTGGGGAAGTGGAAGATGATTTACATTAATTTTAATAGGTTTCTGTGATCGATACTAATTTAGCGCATATTTTTTTGTTTTATTCATTAACTTTTGTAGTTTGAATGCTATTGTTTTCCTCCGACTTTATTAGGCTTGGACAGACCCGAAAAAAATTAATGCCAAATATAAAAATATCTCTGATTATTAACAGCAAATGACGTCATCAACGTCTGCCGTAAATAAGAGTTCTCATTCATTCTGTTTACTGACGTCATCAACGTTTGCTGGTCGTATCCCGAAAAAAAAATATACGGAGTACGACTGGACGTATCCGTAGCCACTGCATTCTTTAAAATGACTTCTTTTTTTTTCTTCAGTTTGCCGCAGAGTATATCGAAGAACAACTGTTTTCTTCTATTCGAAAAGAATTTGTTCAAGGCAGTTTCCAAAATGATCCGGATATGGTAAAGCAGGTATATATTTGAAGTTGGTTTTTTTTTTTTTATGTTTTTTAGATTTATTTTGATTTTTCTTACTTAGAATGTGAGTCTTTAGCCACCTACTGACAACTTTAATCAATATACAGATTTTCAATTCACTTTTTACATGTGACTAATATCATTGCCTTACTTGGGAGAAAATTATGTCAAAATAAACATTGTTTCTTTTAAAAATTAATTGTTATAAAAAATCCGTACATAATATTTACTGATTGCATGCCATAGACCACTACAATGGCCAGAATTCCTATTGAGCATACCTATAGGTCTTAGTTTTGTTTCTTTTTAACTATTATTCATATTTTTCAATTATTTAAAATGGGAAATATTGTAGTTTTTTTTTTTTTTTTTATATCAATAAATTTTTACTAAAATTTGCTATTAACTGGAGGGTTTTTCCATTATTATAATTATTACAAATGAATTTTATAGACCTATAAAATAAAGATATTGTAGAAACACTTGAAAAATTATAAAATTTGTTTAAAAATACATTTTTACTTCATCTTAAGGGGGTACCCGGGTCTGGCAAAAAACTTTTTTATTTTTAAAGTTTAAGACATTTTAATATCATAGTTATGATGTAGTAGGTTTAAAAATAATTTTGTGCAAAAAAAATAATTACAATATTGATATTTGTGGGCGTGGCATGCAGCCATCTTGAAATTTAAGACCTTTTTGTGTCAAATATTTCTACGATATTTATAGACTGATTCATATAAAATGTACATTTTTATAATCAGGAAAGCTTGCTTTAGAGGTTGTCAGAGTAATTTTTTGATTTTTTAATAAATAAATATTTTATGAATTTTTTAAATTTTGTATGGTGAAAATAGGCCAAAAATGCCAATTTTGAAAATTAAAAAAATTGCCAAAAAAAAAAGTACTCAAAATTTCTTTAAAAGCCTCTGACGTTCTATAAACACACCTCTTCTTAATATAACTTAGAAGTTTTATCAAAATCTGACTGGTGGTTTTTGAGATTTTCTTGCATTAGTGAAGCAAAATGTCAAAAATATTTTTTCAGAGAAAAATCACTTTAAAGTTTTTAAATTATTGAAGATTTTGAATGAGTAACATTCTGAAAATACATTTTAAGTGATCTAAATATTTTTTTCTGAAATACAGTTAATTCATAGTGATTATTGGTATGTTTTAGTATCTAAAACTGTAAAAAAAAAAATAATTTTTTTTAGACATAGTGGATTTTTCTAGGTACCGTACCCCCTTAAATCAGTAAAGAAAAAAATTTCAAATATTAGTATTAAAGAAAATAAATTTTAAACAACATTCTTAGAATTAAGTCACTTATTGACAAAACCCTTTCATATTGACTGGATTATTTAGCTCTGGCCAGAATGCGTTTTTCCTTGCTGCACTCAACCAGCTAATAGTCTTTACAAACAAATGAAGATATAGATAAAAATTGTATTTCAATATATTCAAACTTCATGTATACAGCAAGCACTGACTCAATAGAGTCCAAAAATTTCATATATCTTCTCAGACATCGGGAGTGCTTTTTTTCTGATGGAGCAGCATTCTGGCACCTTTTTTCTATAGACTTTTGTTTACTGCACTATTTTCAGTGTTATTTCTTTATGACACAACAGCATTCCGATACCTTTTTTTTTAGAAAAATAGAACTGGATATCTGTATCAATAAAGTTGAAAATATATATATATATATTACCGTTAAAGTATGAAATCCGTTATTTTATAGAATACCTAGTTATTCCATGAAATAACTGATCGTGTCCGTTTAAGTGTAAAACTCTCTTGCATTTCATGGTTTAACTAGTTATTTCATAGAGTAACAATCTGGAGCCTGTTAAAATTTAAAATAATCTATATCATATATCTCGCACGACAAATTTATCCAGTTTATGAAGAACATAGCATTCCATTCTGGTATTAAAAGGTCCCCCTACGAGGCTATGTTTGGTTACGCAGCTAGAGTTGGACTGTCAACAATGCCATTCCAAAGGAAGCACTTTATTCGTTGGTCGATGAAGATCAATTACAAAATACTTTGACTGCAATGAATGTTTCTTCTCAACATGATAATGAAAAAGTAGTTGAACAAACAGTATTAAATAATCCCATTACGAAAGTATGTGTTGTCTGTTTAAAAGAATGCAGTGAAGATATAGTTTGCTTCAAATGTATGGAGCCTGTCCATATATCATGTTTGGAATATCATGTTTTAGAAGATGAAGTTGAACAGAAAATCTGTGAATTGTGTTTTAATGAATTTAAAGTTCAAAGAGAAAGAGAAAAGATTAAAAAACGTTTAGAAATTCAAGCAAAAAAGATGAAATTAATATCAGGTAAATCTCATTCTGAAGCCTTTGTGGGGTTTATGGTCTGTATTCCAGCAATTGAAGTTGATAGAGGAAAAGGTGATGCCAAATCTATTTTAGTTATCATCATAAAAATAACCGAAGAAAGATTTTTCCAATTGGGCACAAGAAACGACCGCATAAAACAATTATATTCCAGATCCCAGTTCAGTGTCTGCAAACAAAAATTAATTAAAATTGAAGAAGTACCGGATGTAGAAATATCACTCCGGTCGGTTGCTACAGCGCAAAGTTTAGGTACTGGTCAGGGATTTAAAAAATGTTCTTGTACAACCCAGTGTGTCAACAAAAAATGTTTTAGTTTCAGAAATAATGTTCTTTGTAATTCCAAGTGTCATTTTAGTAATCCTTGTTGTAACAAATGATTTTATGGTATGTTTCCATAAATACTATTTATATGCCACTTAAATGAGATAAATTGTTTATTTTACACTTTTAAACTGTCTCTCATTAGTTAATTTATAGAATACCTAGTTATTTCATAGAATAACTAGTTAAAGTGTCAAATTAATAACATATTACACACTTTAACGGACACAATCAGTTATTTCATAGAATAACTAGGTATTCTATGAAATAATTGCATTATATACTTTAACAGTAACATATATAAAAAATTAAGTTAAAAGCATTTTTTGTTCTTAATCAAGTGTCATTTTAACATGTTTCCTTTAAGAAATTATTTTGAAACCAAAGCCATTTACTTATGAACTAAAATATTTATGTTTCAGGTTCTGACAAGTGTTATTCGAACTGTTGATGCCCAGCTTGTATGTTTGTCTAGAGATCGAATGGATCTTTCAGGTATGAAATACTATTTTTTTTAAATGAATGAGATACTTTTACTGCTATTATTGTAAGAAACATGATTGATTACAATGTGTAACTGAAATCAGTCAGCTATTTATTTGTAAATTTCTCTGTCGCTGCTGGAGTTTTTTTTTTCCCAAACCCACCTAGATGGGAAAGTTGGGTAAAAGTAAAGGTTGCTGGGTATGTTAAACCCTTGTATCTGATAAATAATATACACATGTAAACTTTACATCTTAAGTGACTCTTTGCTTAACTTATTTTAATTTATCATTTCTTTAATCTATCATCCACCGGAGCTGACAGAGTTTGTGGAAACTTATTTTAATGTATCATTTCTTTAATCTTTCATCCACCGGAGCTGACAGAGTTCATGGAAACTTATTTTAATTTATCATTTCTTTAATCTATCATCCACCGGAGCTGATACAGCTCATGGAAACTTATTTTAATGTATCATTTCTTTAATCTTTCATCCACCGGAGCTGATACAGCTCATGGAAACTTATTTTAATTTATCATTTCTTTAATCTTTCATCCACCGGAGCTGTTACTGGAAACTTATTTTAATTTATCATTTCTTTAATCTATCATCCACCGGAGCTGACAGAGTTTGTGGAAACTTATTTTAATGTATCATTTCTTTAATCTTCCATCCACCGGAGCTGACAGAGTTCATGGAAACTTATTTTAATTTATCATTTCTTTAATCTTTCATCCACCGGAGCTGATACAGCTCATGGAAACTTATTTTAATTTATCATTTCTTTAATCTTTCATCCACCGGAGCTGTTACTGGAAACTTATTTTAATTTATCATTTCTTTAATCTTTCATCCAACGGAGCTGATACAGCTCATGGAAACTTATTTTAATTTATCATTTCTTTAATCTTTCATCCACCGGAGCTGTTACTGGAAACTTATTTTAATTTATCATTTCTTTAATCTATCATCCACCGGAGCTGATAGAGCTCATGGAAACTAATTTTAATGTATCATTTCTTTAATCTATCATCCACCGGAGCTGATACAGCTCATGGAAACTTATTTTCTTTAAATAAAAAGATTTGTATCATCATCTACATAACCATCCATTAGTCCTTGGCAAAAATGGGTAACTTGTTCTGGGATTCAAACCTGCACCACACAGAATGGGCTACATGACCATAGACACACCATTGTTATTTTTACTTAAGGAATGCAATCAGATTAGGTGGTCAATTATTTTTTTTTTGGGCATGTCATGACTGGGAGGTATCATTGTTGTTTTTTATCTCCTTTAGGATCAACTGGTATCATAGTCTTTCAAAAAGCAAATCACATAACCGTTGCTAACATTGGTGACTCCAGAGCTGTCATGTGTGATACAAAAGGAAATGTTGTTGCCCTTTCTACTGACCACAAACCATCTGATGTATGGATTTAATTCCTTTTTTTTTTTCTTTTTTTTTTACTAACATTTAAATAATCTCTTAGCACCAAATCCTGTTGAAACTATTCATCCTGCTTTTTATGTGTGCTGTAATGTTTGTGACAGTGGAACAGAGTGTGTGACTGCTGATCCACAAGTACTGGTTCCTCTTATTTATTTACCCAATCACTGGGAATCTCCAATAATATAAATAAGTTATATTAAAGACTAATAAAATTATCAGCCTAAATCTTATCAATTTACCCATATTTGTCTTTTCCTGGACATTTTTTGATTTTGTAAAGTAATTGATGGGTTTTTTTTTATGTTTTTTTTTTTAGACTTAAACTTGAAAAATTTAGACCTGTTTTTCTTATTAAGTTTTTGTATGTATAGTGTAATCTTTTACTCATAAAACCATTCGATTGTATTGGCTTTCCTTTGCTTCTATTGAAAAAGTTATTATTATACTCAATCTAAATTTATTCAGTGCTTTAGTTAGGCCAGAAACTTAAAAGATTTTTCTTAAAACACACAATGAGGAAATAAATTAAAATAAGTCCCTTTACTTCTAATCAAAATGAAACATTTCATTTAGATTTTATTTTTAAAATTATTGTTGGTGGCTGTTGTTGTTTTTTTTTTCATGCTTTAAATTTTCTTCCGTTTTATTTCCAGCCTAAAGAACAACAAAGAATCGTAGATGCGGGTGGGTTTGTTACTTTCAATGGAGTTTGGAGAGTGGCAGGTGTCCTTGCGACATCCAGAGCGTTCGGTGACTATCCTCTGAAGCAACGCAAATTCGTCACAGTAGATCCAGATTTTCGTGTGTATGATGTCAAGGAGTCCAGGCCATATTTTATTATACTGGCCACAGATGGATTGTGGGATGTATTTAGTAATGAAGATGCTGTTCAATTTATTAGGTAATGAAGATGCTGTCCAATTTATTAGATATTGTTTCTATTTAAAATGATTTCACCTCCTAAGACTGGGTAACAATCCCAATCAGCAGCTATCTACAATAATCCATTTTTAGGTGCTGTGCTTAGGCTGAAAAGATATAGAGTTTATATGCATATATTTAAATCACAATCAGTCTTTAACCCTTTCGATACTAGATACTCTAAATTTCATGTCTTACCCAGTGCCAAATTCAGAAATACAAAACTTTCTACCTGTGCTGAATGCAGGTGGACGGAAGGTCGTGTGGTAAAGCGCTTAACTGTCCACCTGAGGGTCCCTAGTTTCGATCCCCGGTGCGAACCAATGGATATTTCAGGTCATGGCTAAAGTCCATGCTATATCTCCCGTGGTGCCTCCATGGCCTTTGCACTATCGTATATGGTGGGGATGAAAGTAGGGCACCATAAAAACCATCCCATTAGTGGTTTATAGGATCTAACAGATTTCATCTCCTCCTCACAGGGACTTCACACACCTGTGCTGAGTTATTTCTTGACCTCAGGTGACCCCAGGATACCAACGAAATCCGCACGGTGTTGGTCAATTTTAATGTACCTGGAATATTTTAGCAGTCATTTTGTATTGCCACCTGCTTTTAGCACGAGATTACCGTTATTTCACTTAAGTTGTTGATGTGGAGGGTAATGGGAGTGGCAAGCAAATGACGAGTTTGGTAGTTTTACTATCTGTGTAATTAGGGATGTTTGGGGAGGAGCTAGGGTCAAAAGAAAGGAGATCGAGAGAGAAGAGAGTGAAATAATTAAAATTAATGTTGATTTGTTTTTAGTATCAATCACAAGTCTTTATAAAATTAGTCAGCAGCCACAGCTGGAACAAAACAAATACCCATAAATAACAGTTGATCACAAAGGAATGACGCACTAACTCATACACTTCAGTGCATCTAACATTGATGTAACAATGTACATTAAACTAATTAAAGTATCATTTTACGTTATGTAATGATTGTAAATAGTAACTTAAATTATGAAATAAAAAAATGTAACAAATTTGCCTTTTGTTAAAAAAAATGAAAAAAATATATTAAACTAGCCATCCCAGCGACGTAGCATACGCTCGCCTTATCAATCAATATAATTACTGTAATTATTTTTTTAAATAAGCAATCAAACAAAATAACCGGTTGACATAAATGGTATGCAAAAGGTGAACTTTGACCTATTCTGTGCAGACTTTATGGTCACTGTCTGGTACCTTCCAGCAACTTGTTTTTTTATTTGTTGTTTACAGATTTTTAGTTAATTCTTTGGATGCCTTTTCTCGGTGAGCTGCCAGAGTTAATTTTCTCTTTATTGGTTAGATATATTTTAATGCCTTTTTTTAAGATCAGGATTATTTTTGTTGGCATTCAAATGTTATTTTATGTACAGCATTCCCTCATTTCCACGATTAAACGGATACAGAATTTACGCGACGGTGATAAATGAAATAGTTTCGTATTTAGAGCATATCAAACATGAAATAGTATTATACAACCACCATCGTGCTCATATTGCTTAATATATTTCACTAAATAAAATGACAAAACGTCATTTCGGGAATGTCACATACATATTCTGACACCGTAACCATTAGTTTGTTATCTGTATCAATACACCATTTTTTTTCTCAAATTGGAAATAGTTCAATATTACTTTATTCTTCACACATAATTGTATTATTAAATGTGTTTTTTTTTACAATAATCAGTTGACATTCTAATGTTATTTTATGTTCAGTATTCCCTCATTTCCGCAGTTAAACGGATACAGAATTTACTGCGACGGGGGATAAATTAAATAGTTTTGTTTAAGAGCACATAATTATACAACCACCATCGTGCTCATATTGCTTAATATATTTCACTAATTAAAATGACAAAACGTCATATAAGCAATTAAAATAATCTGGTTGTATAAAAAAAAAAACAACGCGCTTGCTGGTGAAACAATGCGTGGTCGTCTGTGACAGTTCGCTGTGTCTGCCTCTATCCACCCCTTCCTCCTTCAGCACAATATAGTGGGGTTTTTTTCAACCTCGCTGTGACCCAGCCCTCGTCTCCCAGCAAACTATAGTGGTGTCGAATGCTTGCTGTGACTGAATCCAGCTATTCTATAAATAGTCCTGCGTCTTTTTCCCCGATGTCGCTCGCTGTGGACCCAGCCCTCATCTCCCAGCAGACTATAGTGTTTTTTTTTCGCTATCGTGATTCCACAAATCTATAAATAGACGTATTTCCCGCGTCTTCTTGTTGATGTTGTGTTTTATATATATAGATAGATTTTTTTTTTAGTAAAATGTTTCATAATATGGCGTGACACACAAAGGTACGTCACATGCCTTGTAAACGTATCTCTATTTTCTGTGAGTGCTCTGTTTAACTCACATAACACACCTTGTAAGCTCCTTTTTGTTATGAGATTTTGGCTGAATAGTTGATGAAAAATGTCTCTGGACTATTAGCCCTACACGGCTGGTCCATCTTTCAGTGAAATGTTTAGCGATTCTCTAATCAGATCCACCCCATTCCTGGATCTGTGGTTGACAATTGCATACTTTCTTAAACCGTTGGTCAGCAGTTAAATTCACTAACTGCTAAATAAGATGCCAGCTCTAATGTATTGCAGTTAATACATGTATGATTTAGATAACCTAAATTTTAAGCCCGAGCATAATTCACATTTCCGCCAGCTGTGTTTTAATAAGCAATAAACAAGCAATAAATCTGACTTGAAAATCAAGCCCCATATTTGACCAATTAGAATAACGTTTTACATTGTCACTAAATTCTTGGTCATTCCAAACATTCCACACACCTCTCCTTTAGATGGACTGATAATTGATTTACCTGTTGTGGAGATACTGTGTTCCCCATGTCGCTATAGAAATGTTGCCATAGTGTTTGCCTTTCTAGCTCAAAACTCAAACTAGCATTATTTAATGCTCCCATCCCACCTGGCCTTTGTATTTCTACTCTGTATAATGTACTTTGTGTAAACTTTGTCTTAGCGAAGTCTTAGCCCCGCCACTCCTTTCCCTGCTGATATTACCTGTGGTGGAGATGGTCAGCCATGTTTCCACAATGGCATTGTACACGTGTCTCCTTGTTCCTAATACTAAAAGTCTCACAACCCTATCCCACTGAGCTTTATATTCCTACTCTGTAAACATGTTTACCGCCATGACTATTGGTCCGTCCAAACATTTAATTCTTCCCTTTGATAGACAGATAACTAAATCTTTAATTTCTGACACTATGTTTTGTTGAGATGGTCACCCTTGTCATAATAAAAATATTGAAAGAATAAATGACTCTAAAGATCCACCAGTAGAGCGTTTAAACATTCCTATCCGACAATCACTAAATTTAGCAGGGTTAAAATGAACTACTCGCTGCAGTAGAGAACAATCTGGTGTCAAAACTTAAACGAACACAGGGACAGAAAAAAGGCATGAAGTAGGTGTGTAGCCATGTTTCCATACTATAAAATGAACTTAAATCTTAACTTTCTAAAGTTTTTGTTAGTGGAACAAGTGCCTAACTATACAATGGACTTCCCCTCCAAACAAAGTTTTAGTACAAATGAATGAAAGTGACTAAAGTTTTCGTTAGCAATTTTGCTGCGGAATAAAATGCTACTTAAGTGTCCATAGCAGCGACGACTATAGTCGTCAATAGCATCAAAATGATTAAAGATATTGTTTTGTGCAAAAAAATAAAATATTTATAATAATAAATTTATCTTTGTAGCTAGTCATTTTTTTATTCTATTTTTTTTTTAACCACCATATTTTTAGGGAAAGGCTGGATGAACCTCATTATGGAGCCAAGAGTCTGGCACTGCAAGCATACTACAGAGGCTCATTAGACAATATAACTGTCATGGTTATCAACTGTAAAAGAAAAAGAGCTTTACAGAGACGGTTTGATGACAGACAAAAGAAACAGTTGTCTGAAGAAATTATAGTCACTCCACAAGAAAGACAATCAGAAGGTTTGGTAACAGACAAAGGTAACAGTTGTTAATGGAAACAGTTGTCTGCACACAAAAAAGACAATCAAAATGACAGAACATATATGATGTATGTTTAGCTTTGTAAGTAGAAAAATTTAGTAAAATTTAAATGCTTTGTTGGTTTACCCCTGTCTATTCAAGATAAGATCACAAACTCTTTGAAATATATGTACTAATTCTTTACAATGATGTTGAAAGTATCAGTGTCATCTGGCATGATTTTTTAAACATCAATCATATCAGGGTCATCTGGCAAGTTTTATATAAAAACATTATCAATGAATTTTTCTCATCAATATTCATCAATTTTTTTTTGTATAAATGTGATGACCAAACTATTTTTTTTAAAGAGTTGTCAAGCTCAACTTGCTGATCATTTCATTTGATCACCATAGTGATACATTTTAGGAGTTTCTTGGGTTGGCTGTCATCTGATTAATTATACAGACTCATCTATAGCCTGTCAAATTTTATGGTTTAAAAAAATTCTACTGGTTTAAGGACAGATGTACTACTCCTCATGGTACGATTCCTTAAAAAAAAAAATAATTGTGTAATCCAATCATTCCTAAGTAAGACAAATACATGAAACAGTAGCTGCCATGAGTGTCTATGTAAACCATTTATTTTTTTTTTTATTTGTTTCAACATCAATTTGATATGTGAAAATAGCAAGGTTTTCATTTGGGACATAAATGAATATTATTATTTTGAATAAACTTGTATGTTCTGTTCTACCAGCTTCTGTGAAAGAATGCATCTCTAATAAATATTTGAAATTCATAATCCATTAGAGAACTCCTAGTTTCTCTGATTTTCTTTTGTTGCTGTTTATTTTAAAGTCATTTTTCAACTTTGCTATTTTCACAAACCATCTGCAGGATGTTTTACACATGACCACACCAAGTTGGTGGAATAATTGTGCATTTACCTTGTTGAATTCTTTTCAAAGCTTTTGTGATATTTTTTTCTTTGTTCATTGAATAGAGCCAGAATATTTGATAAAATAAAGGAATAATATATCTATCTAATTTTTATTAGAATAGTTTGATTCCCGGTTTTAAAAGTACATGTATTAAGTTACTTATTTGACTGAGCAAAGGCTAAATTTAGATGTACATTACCTAACACTCTGGTTCATAGTAATGTTTAATTAATTTGGTGTACAGTTTGTAGATAATTGGTATTCTGTTTTATTTACTATATGGCAAATTCAGTGGTCCGTTGGGTTCTACGTGTATTTATGTACTATAAGACATATTTATTTTATTTCATTGCTGCAAAGAGATTCATATGCTAATTTGTTGATAGGTTTGATTAATTTATTTTTCTCTTTCCAACTTTTGATGTGACCAATTATTGTTAACATCAACACATATAAAACAATCTGCAAGACTTAAATGCTTAGAAGATGATAGAAAAATGATATGCATAATATCAATAATATTACATAAAACTTTTTTAAAAAAAAGCTTTAAGAGGCTATAGAGAAGAATTGAAGTAGAAATCACAGTTTCTGAAGCCATGGCATTCTGTGGGTATTGTTTGACTAGTACAATGTCCAGCTGCCTTTATTTTCCCTTACGTATGTCAAGTACCCATTTTTAACTTAGAATGAGGGAGCTCTTCAAAGCTGCTAAAAGTTCTGTCTCCTACTGGTGCTACCACGACCATTTTGTCTCTTTAAAACACTGGTACTCTTCTTCTTCTTCCTTTGGCTCTACAGCCCATTTAGGGCCCTGGCCTGCCGTACTACTCTTCTCCACTATTCCCGATCAATGGTTTTCTTCCTCCACTCTCTCACTCCTATGGCTTTAAGGTCTTTCTCCACTTCCTCTAACCATCTGCTTCTTGGTCTGCCTTTAGGCCTTTTCTCATTGGGTGTTGCCTTATAAATTGCTTTTGGACCTCTGTTGTTTTCCATTCTTTCTATGTGCCCTACCCACCTCAATCTATTCATTTTAATTTCAGCTGTTATATTTGGTTCTTCGTATAGTTCGTATAGTTCTGAATTTGTTCTACTTCTCCACTCGTTATTGGCCCATATATTTTCCTTTCCCAAGTGTTTAGCACATTTTCTGCTTTTTTGCTGATGGTCCATGTTTCACTTCCATATGTTACCACTGGTCGTATCATTGTCCTGCATATGGATTTTTTAAGTTTCTGGAGATCTGTATGTTTTTCAGTATTTTATGCAGTGTGTTATATATTCTGCTCCCTACTTCTAGTCTGTTTTTAATAATTTTTCTCATTTATGGTTGATCCCAGGTATTTAAAGTTTTATACTCTTTCAAATGCTCTATTACTGATTTTGAATTATTTTTCTTTTCCTTCTTTTTCATTTCTTTGTAATAGCATGTATTGTGTCTTTGATTCGTTTACTGTTAAACCTGCTTTCTGAGCTGCTGTTTCTAATTCTATGTGTACTTTTGCTATATCCTTGCTTTGCTTTCCTGTGAATGTTACATGTGTAATAAAACACACATAATTATGTGACAAATCGTGTCCACAGAAAGAACTCACATAGTCAAAAAAAAAAGAAAATTTTAATGGAGTTTCTCCTTTCATGCCTTTTTTTTTTTTAGCTTTCTACATAAAATGAATAGAAACTAGCTTTTACTGTAACAAGCTAGAAGAATGACAAAAATTTAAAACAGTGGATTAAGAGCATAGAATCATGTTAAAAATTCTTCATTTAGTTTCTCTATTAAACAAATGAACACTCTTTGTACTTATTTTCATGTTGCCTAATTATTGTGAATTCTTCTAATTTATTTTTTGGTGATTGGGGTCTAATAACTTTTTCTATTTAGGGGAAAGCACAAAACTCATTTATAACATTCATTTGATTCAAAATAGAATACTCTTGAAAGATATCTCATACATTATGAATTCATTAGGAGTATATCACAGTTCTTTATAAAACAGAGTTTAGAAGACACAACAGAACTTTCAAATTTTTTGTGTAATTCTAAGCTACTTCAATCACTTACTAATACTACACATTTTTGAAAATAAATGAAAATTATTAGAAATATTTTTTCATTTCAGATATAACAGGTGATTTTTTTTAAAACATTCATTGATGTTCGATTTTGCCATTATATAAATCAAACAAGATGTAGGTTGTTACAACAGTGTGCCTCAATACATGTCGATGTAATGGTCATAAACATGAATCTGTTCTCACTCTTTTCTTTTTTAAAGCTATTTTTATGTAATCTTTACCATTTATTGTTGATCTGGAGCCATGTTTTATTATTGATCAGGGAAATGAAGAATATTCACAATAGGTAAGGACACCCACAAGTGGGAAATTAAACACCAAATTAGTAATGCTATAAAAACAAAAAGGTCACATTCCATTACATCAGAGAGATAGGGACCATTCAGAACAGTGAAATCTAATGAAAGTTACTTTCACCAAAAATTGACCTTTCTGTAAACATAATATCTTAATAAATCCAATGTTCTGTATAATATTTTTTATATATATTTTAGGTGGCTATAATTCATTGCTTTCAAAGCTTCTCTCAGTGTATGGACCTTTCACTGTAGGAATATTGTTTCACAATTACTTGCCTTCAATTATTTTGTCACCTCATAAATGTTTGTTATAGTCATTAATGGGCATATATATTGCTTAATTACGTCCACAGCATGCTTCCAACAAAATATTTTTTAACATAAATTATTGTTACTATTTATCAGAAAATTGTTAATTTTGGGTTAATTTTTTCAAAATATCTTTTTTTCATTATGATGAAATATTATTTTTCCTTGAGTTTTAAATATATTTTATCTGGATAAAACAGATTTTCATAAATGAATTTAAGAACTATAGTAAGTGTGTGCAATATTTAATGAACATTAGCTTGAATTACAGTTATGTCTTGCTAAAGAAATATTTTATTAACTCACGTGTTTACTATAAAGATTTTTTTTTTCTCTACTTTTGTTCCAATATATTTTCATAAACAAGGAGACCTAAATGTAGAAATGAAAAAACATAGAGACACCAAACATACATACATGTTTAATTTTTATTTTTTGCACAGTTCTTTATTTTATTTTTATCACTTTTTTAATATTTTAATTAAAATTGACAGATATATTTAACGTGTCACTGGAAAAAAAAAATCTTTGCATCAAAATTGTTGTAATGAAATGTGACCTGTTAATATTGATCAAGTTATTGTTATTCAATATTTTTTATATGTTTTGCTTTTAACATGTTGTTGAAAAAAATACTGCCAAACCGTCCATAATTGGATAATTTCTTGAATAAAATCTAGTTGCCTGTAATGAACGTCTTTGATGCAGTTCACATTTTGACTAAAATTATTTCATTCTTGTAAGCAATGTATTATTTGTGCGTTGTATGATATTCAAATATTTTATGCTGTTATTTAGTTTCTATGTGTATACACACATCTACATTGATAGGTGGTATAACTATTTATGCCCACATAGCTCATGTGTGAGCTGTTAATGTTCAGAAGTCTTACTTAATACATTGTACCCACCTTACGTTGCTAATATTTGGATTGAGCTTGCTAATCTAGTGAGTGGAAATTGTTTTCTTTTTATTTTATTCAGTGGTAAAAATAATAAAAAAAGAAAAGTTGTTTATCTTTGTTCCAATTCCAATGTTTATGAATGGCAATGTGAAATTTATGTACAAATTATGCAACAAAAATATCTAGACATAATCATTTTAATATAGTAATATGTAGTGTATTTAAATGTATTTCCTCTTATAGCTTAATTATTTATGCCAGTCAACAATGAAAGAAGACTCCTTTTTTACTAATACTGTAAAAGAAAGCTTTTAAAGTTTAAAAAATTGACAGATAGGTTTAAAATTCTGTTCTTAAGTTTTTATATATTTACAGCAAACATTTTAAACTAATCATTATATTTGATAAAAAACAGAAGCATGCATGTGTTGACATTAATCCGCAAAAAATCAATTTTTTTCTAGTTTTACTATTAGATAAGAAGTTATCACCGACATATTACGAATTTCATAACAAAATTCAAAATATTATTTTTAAAAAACTACATATCATGCACTACAAATCTGGCTGTTCTCCTGGCTGCTCATCATTCTGTTCAGTCTGTAATCCATGCTGCTCAGGCTCTTGATCATCTGGCTGTCCTGATTCCTCTTCATTTGCCCCTCGCCTTCCTAAAATATTGTCATATGGTTGTCTCTGGCCCTTGGGTTCAGTCCTGCCCCACAGCTCCATCTCATGCTCCACTTCACTTTCGTTTTCATGGACCAGGTCCTCCATCTCAACCCACTCCTGGTTCTCTGTGGGTGGTGAGATGTGCTTGATTTTGGCATAAATTTTCTGCAAATACTCTTTACGAATATCCTTCACCTGCTGAAAGCATTTAGAAAAATCTTTATTCTCATGATCAAAAAAGCAACACTTACTATCGTTGCTATAATTAGCCATTCTAACTATTACAGTCTTTTAAAGTTTATTGATTTTTATGAAAAAAAAATCAATCCCAGGCTGACTAGCTGTATCATTTATTATTTAAAACTATAGAGCAAAAGGAATTTTTGTTTCTTTGTATACACCTTTTATTTAACTTGCTTTATCTGGCAGGTTTGAGTTCATCAATTTTTCAATAGCTTCCCACTATCCAAGTGTCATATAAATTTGTATTGAAAATATGATAAATAAAAGCATGGATGCCATTAAAATATTTCTTGCAATCTATGAATGGACAATAAAAATATTCTGGACCTAATAATGTTTTCCATTAAATGATATAATAAAGAAATGAAGCTAATAATCAAGATAAGCACCATTTAGTCATCATAATTTATTTCTATTTTACATACCGTTGCCATCTCTTCAATATAAAAATTATTTTTTTTCTGTTTTGTCCACTTTAATATAAAATTATTTTTTTCTATTTACACGGATGACAAAAAAAAAATGAACCCACATGTTCCCATTCTGATGTGTCTCCTCCATTTTCATTTGACTTTCTCTCCTGTTCGTAGTTGTTTAATTCATTTTTCTCCTGCTCTAAAAGTGCTGCTAGATCAATACCTGAAAAAGACAAATAATTTAATGTGTTCCTAATAGAAGCATTTATATTCAGATACTGTTGGTGTTGGTGTACGGTTAAATTACTGACATTTTGTAATGATGTTTAATATCAACTAGTCTCCATAGAAAACTTTTTAAATGCATCTTTCTGTTCTGGCTGTCCTGACTCCTGTTTGTGTCCCTCATCTTCTAGAACAGAGGTTTTCAACCTTTTTTATGCTGCGGACCCCACAGACATTCCAACCCCGAGTGGCGGACCCCCATAGCCCAAGGCGCCCAGAATATGTCTTAAATTCTGCTAAACGGTAGGCCTAGCCTTAGTTACGCGCAAAACATGTACAAATCATTGAACATATGAAATAGCTATCTATCCAAAAAAAAATGAAACAATCACCTAGTATTTATTCTACTGGCTTATCTGTTACACAGTTTTCAATTCAGTGGTAAGGCTGTGCCTGTTTTGCACTACAGCAAAATCTCCATTCATGTCCTTTGCCGCCAAGGCCTCGCTGTGAATCACGCAGTGTGTTGATACTATGAGAGGCGCTGTTTGTTTCCCTCGTGCGATTAAACCAGACTTACGACCAGTCATCGCAGCAGCGCCGTCCGTGCACATGCCAACTCATTGTGTCCAGGCCAGTCCTGATTCTTCAAAAAATGCATCAAATAAACGGAAAGGTTCTTCACCGGTTGTGCACCCCGGAAACGACTTGCAGAACAAAAAGTTTTCAACTACTTCAGTAAATTTAGTAAATCTACTATTTAGTAAATCAGTCAGCTATTTATTTGTAAATTTCTCTGTCGCTGCTGGAGTTTTTTTTTTCCCAAACCCACCTAGATGGGAAAGTTGGGTAAAAGTAAAGGTTGCTGGGTATGTTAAACCCTTGTATCTGATAAATAATATACACATGTAAACTTTACATCTTAAGTGACTCTTTGCTTAACTTATTTTAATTTATCATTTCTTTAATCTATCATCCACCGGAGCTGACAGAGTTTGTGGAAACTTATTTTAATGTATCATTTCTTTAATCTTTCATCCACCGGAGCTGACAGAGTTCATGGAAACTTATTTTAATTTATCATTTCTTTAATCTATCATCCACCGGAGCTGATACAGCTCATGGAAACTTATTTTAATGTATCATTTCTTTAATCTTTCATCCACCGGAGCTGATACAGCTCATGGAAACTTATTTTAATTTATCATTTCTTTAATCTTTCATCCACCGGAGCTGTTACTGGAAACTTATTTTAATTTATCATTTCTTTAATCTATCATCCACCGGAGCTGACAGAGTTTGTGGAAACTTATTTTAATGTATCATTTCTTTAATCTTCCATCCACCGGAGCTGACAGAGTTCATGGAAACTTATTTTAATTTATCATTTCTTTAATCTTTCATCCACCGGAGCTGATACAGCTCATGGAAACTTATTTTAATTTATCATTTCTTTAATCTTTCATCCACCGGAGCTGTTACTGGAAACTTATTTTAATTTATCATTTCTTTAATCTTTCATCCAACGGAGCTGATACAGCTCATGGAAACTTATTTTAATTTATCATTTCTTTAATCTTTCATCCACCGGAGCTGTTACTGGAAACTTATTTTAATTTATCATTTCTTTAATCTATCATCCACCGGAGCTGATACAGCTCATGGAAACTAATTTTAATGTATCATTTCTTTAATCTATCATCCACCGGAGCTGATACAGCTCATGGAAACTTATTTTCTTTAAATAAAAAGATTTGTATCATCATCTACATAACCATCCATTAGTCCTTGGCAAAAATGGGTAACTTGTTCTGGGATTCAAACCTGCACCACACAGAATGGGCTACATGACCATAGACACACCATTGTTATTTACTTAAGGAATGTAATCAGGTTAGGTGGTCAATTATTTTTTTTTTGGCATGTCGTGACTGGGAGGTATCATTGTTGTTTTTTATCTCCTTTAGGATCAACTGGTATCATAGTCTTTCAAAAAGCAAATCACATAACCGTTGCTAACATTGGTGACTCCAGAGCTGTCATGTGTGATACAAAAGGAAATGTTGTTGCCCTTTCTACTGACCACAAACCATCTGATGTATGGATTTAATTCCTTTATTTTTTTCTTTTTTTTTACTAACATTTAAATAATCTCTTAGCACCAAATCCTGTTGAAACTATTCATCCTGCTTTTTATCTGTGCTGTAATTTTTGTGACAGTGGAACAGAGTGTGTGACTGCTGATCCACAAGTGCTGGTTCCTCTTATTTATTTACCCAATCACTGGGAATCTCCAATAATATAAATAAGTTATATTAAAGACTAATAAAATTATCAGCCTAAATCTTATCAATTTACCCATATTTGTCTTTTCCTGGGCATTTTTTGATTTTGTAAAGTAATTGATGGGGTTTTTTTTTTATGTTTTTTTTTTAGACTTAAACTTGAAAAATTTAGACCTGTTTTTCTTATTAAGTTTTTGAATGTAAAGTGTAATCTTTTACTCATAAAACCATTCAATTGTATTGGCTTTCCTTTGCTTCTATTGAAAAAGTTATTATTATACTCAATCTAAATTTATTCAGTGCTTTAGTTAGGCCAGAAACTTAAAAGATTTTTCTTAAAACACACAATGAGGAAATAAATTAAAATAAGTCCCTTTACTTTTTTTTTTTTTTTTAAGTATTCTAATCAAAATGAAACATTTCATTTAGATTTTATTTTTAAAATTATTGTTGGTGGCTGTTTTTTTTTTCTTGCTTTAAATTTTCTGCCGTTTTATTTCCAGCCTAAAGAACAACAAAGAATCGTAGATGCGGGTGGGTTTGTTACTTTCAATGGAGTTTGGAGAGTGGCAGGTGTCCTTGCGACATCCAGAGCGTTCGGTGACTATCCTCTGAAGCAACGCAAATTCGTCACAGTAGATCCAGATTTTCGTGTGTATGATGTCAAGGAGTCCAGGCCATATTTTATTATACTGGCCACAGATGGATTGTGGGATGTATTTAGTAATGAAGATGCTGTTCAGTTTATTAGGTAATGAAGATGCTGTCCAATTTATTAGATATTGTTTCTATTTAAAATGATTTCACCTCTTAAGACTGGGTAACAATCCCAATCAGCAGCTATCTACAATAATCCATTTTTAGGTGCTGTGCTTAGGCTGAAAAGATATAGAGTTTATATGCATATATTTAAATCACAATCAGTCTTTAACCCTTTCGATACTAGATACTCTAAATTTCATGTCTTACCCAGTGCCAAATTCAGAAATACAAAACTTTCTACCTGTGCTGAATGCAGGTGGACGGAAGGTCGTGTGGTAAAGCGCTTAACTGTCCACCTGAGGGTCCCTGGTTCGATCCCCGGTGCGAACCAATGGATATTTCAGGTCATGGCTAAAGTCCATGCTATATCTCCCGTGGTGCCTCCATGGCCTTTGCACTATCGTATATGGTGGGGATGAAAGTAGGGCACCATAAAAACCATCCCATTAGTGGTTTATAGGATCTAACAGATTTCATCTCCTCCTCACAGGGACTTCACACACCTGTGCTGAGTTATTTCTTGACCTCAGGTGACCCCAGGATACCAACGAAATCCGACGGTGTTGGTCAATTTTAATGTACCTGGAATATTTTAGCAGTCATTTTGTATTGCCACCTGCTTTCGCACGAGATTACCGTTATTTCACTTAAGTTGTTGATGTGGAGGGTAATGGGAGTGGCAAGCAAATGACGAGTTTGGTAGTTTTACTATCTGTGTAATTAGGGATGTTTGGGGAGGAGCTAGGGTCAAAAGAAAGGAGATCGAGAGAGAAGAGAGTGAAATAATTAAAATTAATGTTGATTTGTTTTTAGTATCAATCACAAGTCTTTATAAAATTAGTCAGCAGCCACAGCTGGAACAAAACAAATACCCATAAATAACAGTTGATCACAAAGGAATGACGCACTAACTCATACACTTCAGTGCATCTAACATTGATGTAACAATGTACATTAAACTAATTAAAGTATCATTTTACGTTATGTAATGATTGTAAATAGTAACTTAAATTATGAAATAAAAAAATGTAACAAATTTGCCTTTGTTAAAAAAAATGAAAAAATATATTAAACTAGCCATCCCGCGACGTAGCATACGCCGCCTTATCAATCAATATAATTACTGTAATTATTTTTTTAAATAAGCAATCAAACAAAATAACCGGTTGACATAAATGGTATGCAAAGGTGAACTTTGACCTATTCTGTGCAGACTTTATGGTCACTGTCTGGTACCTTCCAGCAACTTGTTTTTTTTATTTGTTGTTTACAGATTTTTAGTTAATTCTTTGGATGCCTTTTCTCGGTGAGCTGCCAGAGTTAATTTTCTCTTTATTGGTTAGATATATTTTAATGCCTTTTTTTAAGATCAGGATTATTTTTGTTGGCATTCAAATGTTATTTTATGTACAGCATTCCCTCATTTCCACGATTAAACGGATACAGAATTTACGCGACGGTGATAAATGAAATAGTTTCGTATTTAGAGCATATCAAACATGAAATAGTATTATACAACCACCATCGTGCTCATATTGCTTAATATATTTCACTAAATAAAATGACAAAACGTCATTTCGGGAATGTCACATACATATTCTGACACCGTAACCATTAGTTTGTTATCTGTATCAATACACCATTTTTTTTCTCAAATTGGAAATAGTTCAATATTACTTTATTCTTCACACATAATTGTATTATTAAATGTGTTTTTTTTTACAATAATCAGTTGACATTCTAATGTTATTTTATGTTCAGTATTCCCTCATTTCCGCAGTTAAACGGATACAGAATTTACTGCGACGGGGGATAAATTAAATAGTTTTGTTTAAGAGCACATAATTATACAACCACCATCGTGCTCATATTGCTTAATATATTTCACTAATTAAAATGACAAAACGTCATATAAGCAATTAAAATAATCTGGTTGTATAAAAAAAAAAACAACGCGCTTGCTGGTGAAACAATGCGTGGTCGTCTGTGACAGTTCGCTGTGTCTGCCTCTATCCACCCCTTCCTCCTTCAGCACAATATAGTGGGGTTTTTTTCAACCTCGCTGTGACCCAGCCCTCGTCTCCCAGCAAACTATAGTGGTGTCGAATGCTTGCTGTGACTGAATCCAGCTATTCTATAAATAGTCCTACGTCTTTTTCCCCGATGTCGCTCGCTGTGGACCCAGCCCTCATCTCCCAGCAGACTATAGTGTTTTTTTTTTTTTCGCTATCGTGATTCCACAAATCTATAAATAGACGTATTTCCCACGTCTTCTTGTTGATGTTGTGTTTTATATATATAGATAGATTTTTTTTAGTAAAATGTTTCATAATATGGCGTGACACACAAAGGTACGTCACATGCCTTGTAAACGTATCTCTATTTTCTGTGAGTGCTCTGTTTAACTCACATAACACACCTTGTAAGCTCCTTTTTGTTATGAGATTTTGGCTGAATAGTTGATGAAAAATGTCTCTGGACTATTAGCCCTACACGGCTGGTCCATCTTTCAGTGAAATGTTTAGCGATTCTCTAATCAGATCCACCCCATTCCTGGATCTGTGGTTGACAATTGCATACTTTCTTAAACCGTTGGTCAGCAGTTAAATTCACTAACTGCTAAATAAGATGCCAGCTCTAATGTATTGCAGTTAATACATGTATGATTTAGATAACCTAAATTTTAAGCCCGAGCATAATTCACATTTCCGCCAGCTGTGTTTTAATAAGCAATAAACAAGCAATAAATCTGACTTGAAAATCAAGCCCCATATTTGACCAATTAGAATAACGTTTTACATTGTCACTAAATTCTTGGTCATTCCAAACATTCCACACACCTCTCCTTTAGATGGACTGATAATTGATTTACCTGTTGTGGAGATACTGTGTTCCCCATGTCGCTATAGAAATGTTGCCATAGTGTTTGCCTTTCTAGCTCAAAAACTCAAACTAGCATTATTTAATGCTCCCATCCCACCTGGCCTTTGTATTTCTACTCTGTATAATGTACTTTGTGTAAACTTTGTCTTAGCGAAGTCTTAGCCCCGCCCACTCCTTTCCCTGCTGATATTACCTGTGGTGGAGATGGTCAGCCATGTTTCCACAATGGCATTGTACACGTGTCTCCTTGTTCCTAATACTAAAAGTCTCACAACCCTATCCCACTGAGCTTTATATTCCTACTCTGTAAACATGTTTACCGCCATGACTATTAGTCCGTCCAAACATTTAATTCTTCCCTTTGATAGACAGATAACTAAATCTTTAATTTCTGACACTATGTTTTGTTGAGATGGTCACCCTTGTCATAATAAAAATATTGAAAGAATAAATGACTCTAAAGATCCACCAGTAGAACGTTTAAACATTCCTATCCGACAATCACTAAATTTAGCAGGGTTAAAATGAACTACTCGCTGCAGTAGAGAACAATCTGGTGTCAAAACTTAAACGAACACAGGGACAGAAAAAAGGCATGAAGTAGGTGTGTCGCCATGTTTCCATACTATAAAATGAACTTAAATCTTAACTTTCTAAAGTTTTTGTTAGTGGAACAAGTGCCTAACTATACAATGGACTTCCCCTCCAAACAAAGTTTTAGTACAAATGAATGAAAGTGACTAAAGTTTTCGTTAGCAATTTTGCTGCGGAATAAAATGCTACTTAAGTGTCCATAGCAGCGAGCGACTATAGTCGTCAATAGCATCAAAATGATTAAAGATATTGTTTTGTGCAAAAATAAAATATTTATAATAATAAATTTATCTTTGTAGCTAGTCATTTTTTTATTCTATTTTTTTTTTTAACCACCATATTTTTAGGGAAAGGCTGGATGAACCTCATTATGGAGCCAAGAGTCTGGCACTGCAAGCATACTACAGAGGCTCATTAGACAATATAACTGTCATGGTTATCAACTGTAAAAGAAAAAGAGCTTTACAGAGACGGTTTGATGACAGACAAAAGAAACAGTTGTCTGAAGAAATTATAGTCACTCCACAAGAAAGACAATCAGAAGGTTTGGTAACAGACAAAGGTAACAGTTGTTAATGGAAACAGTTGTCTGCACACAAAAAAGACAATCAAAATGACAGAACATATATGATGTATGTTTAGCTTTGTAAGTAGAAAAATTTAGTAAAATTTAAATGCTTTGTTGGTTTACCCCTGTCTATTCAAGATAAGATCACAAACTCTTTGAAATATATGTACTAATTCTTTACAATGATGTTGAAAGTATCAGTGTCATCTGGCATGATTTTTTTAAACATCAATCATATCAGGGTCATCTGGCAAGTTTTATATAAAAACATTATCAATGAATTTTTCTCATCAATATTCATCAATTTTTTTTTGTATAAATGTGATGACCAAACTATTTTTTTTAAAGAGTTGTCAAGCTCAACTTGCTGATCATTTCATTTGATCACCATAGTGATACATTTTAGGAGTTTCTTGGGTTGGCTGTCATCTGATTAATTATACAGACTCATCTATAGCCTGTCAAATTTTATGGTTTAAAAATTCTACTGGTTTAAGGACAGATGTACTACTCCTCATGGTACGATTCCTTAAAAAAAAAAAATAATTGTGTAATCCAATCATTCCTAAGTAAGACAAATACATGAAACAGTAGCTGCCATGAGTGTCTATGTAAACCATTTATTTTTTTTTTTTATTTGTTTCAACATCAATTTGATATGTGAAAATAGCAAGGTTTTCATTTGGGACATAAATGAATATTATTATTTTGAATAAACTTGTATGTTCTGTTCTACCAGCTTCTGTGAAAGAATGCATCTCTAATAAATATTTGAAATTCATAATCCATTAGAGAACTCCTAGTTTCTCTGATTTTCTTTTGTTGCTGTTTATTTTAAAGTCATTTTTCAACTTTGCTATTTTCACAAACCATCTGCAGGATGTTTTACACATGACCACACCAAGTTGGTGGAATAATTGTGCATTTACCTTGTTGAATTCTTTTCAAAGCTTTTGTGATATTTTTTTCTTTGTTCATTGAATAGAGCCAGAATATTTGATAAAAATAAAGGAATAATATATCTATCTAATTTTTATTAGAATAGTTTGATTCCCGGTTTTAAAAGTACATGTATTAAGTTACTTATTTGACTGAGCAAAGGCTAAATTTAGATGTACATTACCTAACACTCTGGTTCATAGTAATGTTTAATTAATTTGGTGTACAGTTTGTAGATAATTGGTATTCTGTTTTATTTACTATATGGCAAATTCAGTGGTCCGTTGGGTTCTACGTGTATTTATGTACTATAAGACATATTTATTTTATTTCATTGCTGCAAAGAGATTCATATGCTAATTTGTTGATAGGTTTGATTAATTTATTTTTCTCTTTCCAACTTTTGATGTGACCAATTATTGTTAACATCAACACATATAAAACAATCTGCAAGACTTAAATGCTTAGAAGATGATAGAAAAATGATATGCATAATATCAATAATATTACATAAAACTTTTTTTAAAAAAAAGCTTTAAGAGGCTATAGAGAAGAATTGAAGTAGAAATCACAGTTTCTGAAGCCATGGCATTCTGTGGGTATTGTTTGACTAGTACAATGTCCAGCTGCCTTTATTTTCCCTTACGTATGTCAAGTACCCATTTTTAACTTAGAATGAGGGAGCTCTTCAAAGCTGCTAAAAGTTCTGTCTCCTACTGGTGCTACCACGACCATTTTGTCTCTTTAAAACACTGGTACTCTTCTTCTTCTTCCTTTGGCTCTACAGCCCATTTAGGGCCCTGGCCTGCCGTACTACTCTTCTCCACTATTCCCGATCAATGGTTTTCTTCCTCCACTCTCTCACTCCTATGGCTTTAAGGTCTTTCTCCACTTCCTCTAACCATCTGCTTCTTGGTCTGCCTTTAGGCCTTTTCTCATTGGGTGTTGCCTTATAAATTGCTTTTGGACCTCTGTTGTTTTCCATTCTTTCTATGTGCCCTACCCACCTCAATCTATTCATTTTAATTTCAGCTGTTATATTTGGTTCTTCGTATAGTTCGTATAGTTCTGAATTTGTTCTACTTCTCCACTCGTTATTGGCCCATATATTTTCCTTTCCCAAGTGTTTAGCACATTTTCTGCTTTTTTGCTGATGGTCCATGTTTCACTTCCATATGTTACCACTGGTCGTATCATTGTCCTGCATATGGATTTTTTAAGTTTCTGGAGATCTGTATGTTTTTCAGTATTTTATGCAGTGTGTTATATATTCTGCTCCCTACTTCTAGTCTGTTTTTAATAATTTTTCTCATTTATGGTTGATCCCAGGTATTTAAAGTTTTATACTCTTTCAAATGCTCTATTACTGATTTTGAATTATTTTCTTTTCCTTCTTTTTCATTTCTTTGTAATAGCATGTATTGTGTCTTTGATTCGTTTACTGTTAAACCTGCTTTCTGAGCTGCTGTTTCTAATTCTATGTGTACTTTTGCTATATCCTTGCTTTGCTTTCCTGTGAATGTTACATGTGTAATAAAACACACATAATTATGTGACAAATCGTGTCCACAGAAAGAACTCACATAGTCAAAAAAAAAAGAAAATTTTAATGGAGTTTCTCCTTTCATGCCTTTTTTTTTTTTTAGCTTTCTACATAAAATGAATAGAAACTAGCTTTTACTGTAACAAGCTAGAAGAATGACAAAAATTTAAAACAGTGGATTAAGAGCATAGAATCATGTTAAAAATTCTTCATTTAGTTTCTCTATTAAACAAATGAACACTCTTTGTACTTATTTTCATGTTGCCTAATTATTGTGAATTCTTCTAATTTATTTTTTGGTGATTGGGGTCTAATAACTTTTTCTATTTAGGGGAAAGCACAAAACTCATTTATAACATTCATTTGATTCAAAATAGAATACTCTTGAAAGATATCTCATACATTATGAATTCATTAGGAGTATATCACAGTTCTTTATAAAACAGAGTTTAGAAGACACAACAGAACTTTCAAATTTTTTGTGTAATTCTAAGCTACTTCAATCACTTACTAATACTACACATTTTTGAAAATAAATGAAAATTATTAGAAATATTTTTTCATTTCAGATATAACAGGTGATTTTTTTTAAAACATTCATTGATGTTCGATTTTGCCATTATATAAATCAAACAAGATGTAGGTTGTTACAACAGTGTGCCTCAATACATGTCGATGTAATGGTCATAAACATGAATCTGTTCTCTCTTTTCTTTTTTAAAGCTATTTTTATGTAATCTTTACCATTTATTGTTGATCTGGAGCCATGTTTTATTATTGATCAGGGAAATGAAGAATATTCACAATAGGTAAGGACACCCACAAGTGGGAAATTAAACACCAAATTAGTAATGCTATAAAAACAAAAAGGTCACATTCCATTACATCAGAGAGATAGGGACCATTCAGAACAGTGAAATCTAATGAAAGTTACTTTCACCAAAAATTGACCTTTCTGTAAACATAATATCTTAATAAATCCAATGTTCTGTATAATATTTTTTATATATATTTTAGGTGGCTATAATTCATTGCTTTCAAAGCTTCTCTCAGTGTATGGACCTTTCACTGTAGGAATATTGTTTCACAATTACTTGCCTTCAATTATTTTGTCACCTCATAAATGTTTGTTATAGTCATTAATGGGCATATATATTGCTTAATTACGTCCACAGCATGCTTCCAACAAAATATTTTTTAACATAAATTATTGTTACTATTTATCAGAAAATTGTTAATTTTGGGTTAATTTTTTCAAAATATCTTTTTTTCATTATGATGAAATATTATTTTTCCTTGAGTTTTAAATATATTTTATCTGGATAAAACAGATTTTCATAAATGAATTTAAGAACTATAGTAAGTGTGTGCAATATTTAATGAACATTAGCTTGAATTACAGTTATGTCTTGCTAAAGAAATATTTTATTAACTCACGTGTTTACTATAAAGATTTTTTTTTCTCTACTTTTGTTCCAATATATTTTCATAAACAAGGAGACCTAAATGTAGAAATGAAAAAACATAGAGACACCAAACATACATACATGTTTAATTTTTATTTTTTGCACAGTTCTTTATTTTATTTTTATCACTTTTTTAATATTTTAATTAAAATTGACAGATATATTTAACGTGTCACTGGAAAAAAAAAAAATCTTTGCATCAAAATTGTTGTAATGAAATGTGACCTGTTAATATTGATCAAGTTATTGTTATTCAATATTTTTTATATGTTTTGCTTTTAACATGTTGTTGAAAAAAATACTGCCAAACCGTCCATAATTGGATAATTTCTTGAATAAAATCTAGTTGCCTGTAATGAACGTCTTTGATGCAGTTCACATTTTGACTAAAATTATTTCATTCTTGTAAGCAATGTATTATTTGTGCGTTGTATGATATTCAAATATTTTATGCTGTTATTTAGTTTCTATGTGTATACACACATCTACATTGATAGGTGGTATAACTATTTATGCCCACATAGCTCATGTGTGAGCTGTTAATGAGTTCAGAAGTCTTACTTAATACATTGTATACCCACCTTTTACGTTGCTAATATTTGGATTGAGCTTGCTAATCTAGTGAGTGGAAATTGTTTTTCTTTTTATTTTATTCAGTGGTAAAAATAATAAAAAAAGAAAAGTTGTTTATCTTTGTTCCAATTCCAATGTTTATGAATGGCAATGTGAAATTTATGTACAAATTATGCAACAAAAATATCTGGAACATAATCATTTTAATATAGTAATATGTAGTGTATTTAAATGTATTTCCTCTTATAGCTTAATTATTTATGTCAGTCAACAATGAAAAGAAGACTCCTTTTTTACTAATACTGTAAAGAAAGCTTTTAAAGTTTAAAAAATTGACAGATAGGTTTAAAATTCTGTTCTTAAGTTTTTATATATTTACAGCAAACATTTTAAATAATCATTATATTTGATAAAAAACAGAAGCATGCATGTGTTGACATTAATCCGCAAAAAATCAATTTTTTCTAGTTTTACTATTAGATCAAAGTTATCACCGACATATTACGAATTTCATAACAAAATTCAAAATATTATTTTTAAAAAACTACATATCATACTACAAATCTGGCTG